>JAJEKV010000167.1:346356-467245 GCA_021234155.1 Isoetes taiwanensis | reverse complement strand
TTGGTATGCTTCGTTCAGTTACGTATTGCTAACCTGAGGAGGCCACCGATGTCAGCAAAAATTTCGATGGGGCACAACTAACCCGCGAGCATCTGGAGCCCACGGATATGCTCGTGCGGGGCGGGCGGAGGGCGTGACTTTCGCCCTCAATGAAGCCTGATGACGACGGCGGACCTACGTCCTCCGCAGCGGCTCGAATCCATCTCCACAATATGTCGGTGCGGTGGCGCACCTATTAATGCCGGTGGAAGCAATCACCACCGCGCTTTTCATGGGTAGATGGGTGCGTAGTGGTGAGCCCCTCGGCTTACTGTCATTTACCACCTTTGACATGTAGCCGGGGCCTCGCATCAAGCAGCCAGCGGAAACAAACATCAGTACTCCTTCAAAGGCAGCCAGCGTTCCGCCGGTGTATGCAACAGTCCCACATCACAGTGTGCCGCACATTCCATAGCGAACCGGGCTTGCTTGTCTTTCCAGCGGGCTTTAGTGTTGCAGACCCCATCATCTTGCCAAACAGGTTGGGCGGCGAGGGCTTCGTAGCAGCCACCACCATACGAGTAAATAATGTGGCGTTCAGCGCAGCCCTCGTAATGGAAGGAAGCACATCTCCTGGAGCAAAGATCGCGATACGGGGCATATGCATGCTACACACCACCATTTTGCACCAAAGTACACACTAGGTGTTACTTTGGATTGGAATACTATTTCTTATTTCTTTTGGTCAAAACTAATTCAAAAAGTTCAATATAAAATGTCAAAAGCATATCAATGTTCAGAGAAGGTTAAGATAGAGACAATAATACTATTGGAGGCCAAAAGAATGCATTCAATTTGTTAACATTTGTAGTTATTGAGATATTATAAAAGTACCCGATTACCTAGTGTTGGGTACTTTTTAAGAACAATTTTATGGTTCCTAAATGGTGCTTTTTTTGATAGGGTGTAGCATGCTTATGCCCATGGGGCCCGTGGATTCCTCCGGTGGGGCCAAGAAGCCTATACTACCTGCTCTAGATCGTTCCAAGTGGTGAGGGATATCAAGCCCCATACGCCCCATAGAGGAGGACCCGGTTCAACCAAGGCCACGAACAAGTGTGCCTGGTGACCCCATGCACTTACCATTTCTACGCCTTATTTGTTGTTTTGCATTGCATCTGAGGGCTTTCGGCCTACTTGATGACGTGGCACGATGGATGCATCGGTGTGTGGTAGTAGAAAACTCAATGCCCAAATGCTTATAAAGGCCAGGCCACCTCCACTACTACCCACAGTAAGTGAATGAGGGAAGAGCGTGGAGTCGCAGGGATGATGGGACCAGCACCCTTGTCTTGTAGAGATTAACTCATGTCGATTGAATTGGCGAAAGTGTTAAAAGCATCAATTGGCGTTACGTATCCTCTGGGGTATATCTTGGCGAGTCAACATCATCGGCATGGAGTTCTTTAGGATTATGTGGTGCATCAGCGGCGCCTCGGTGCTCGGCTAATGCATTCTTCTAGCTGGTCAAATCTACAAGCCGAAGCGTCGGGGATAGAGGGCAATACAGCGCGCGATACTCTTGGCGGGCTCCCCAGAGCGATTGAAGACGGCTAGGAGCAAGCCTCATTATGAATGCGGCATATAGCATTACGCAAATTAAATGAGGGTCCCTAGGCGTCTCAATCGTCCCACAACATCAGAAACCCAGCGTGTCAAAGCCTTTCTTGAAATCCACAAAGCTGTCGGTCTGATTCGCGTTGATTAGGCTATCCTCTGAGTGTTAGCCCAGTGAAGATATGGTCAATAGAAGTAGGCGGGCTTTGCTGTATGGAAACCAGCATATCCATCCTGCGCCCAAAGTGTCGATCGCCCGTCAGAATCCGACAAGCAACTTGGCAAAGGAAGCCCTAATCGGCGATATCAAGGAAGCTCAACAAAGGAAGCATCTGATGTTAAAGGGATGCATATTAGATGTCAAACCATAAGAAGTTGATGCAAATATTAGTAGAGCATTAGTTAGGTCTGCATATTAGATGTCACGGACCATAAGTTAATGGGGAACCTTGGCCCAGTATAAAAAGAGTAGTCTAAGCTGAGGGAGGCACAATTTTGTAGGAACCTTGTGAGTTAAAAACCTTTTGTAAAACAATTCTTTGGTATTGGTACTAAAATTAAATATGCTTGTCGTGTATTTAAACTCAAAATCAAACTCAATTGTTTGAGCTCATATTAGATGAACTATATGATATTTGTTGTAAAAATAATAATTGAAAGGCTTCCATCTTTTACACTAGAGTGAGTTTTATTTTGCATAATCTTGTTACCTATTTGAATTGTTGATGATTGGAATTGGTATTCAATATCAAATAAAACAAATCATTATCGAGATTTTATTGATTATTACATTATATGCAATTGCATAAGTGCACAACAATGCTAGATTTGGTCAACTTGATATGTTGGATGCTTCCATGGTAGATCCCGAGGGAAACATTTAAAGAAGTTTATCAGAGGGGCACATTTAAAGAGTTTATCAACAAGCAGGGAAGGTCGTCGAAGTAAAAACTCACCCATAAACATCAACAAGTTCTTGAAATGCGCCTAATTTGTTGACTTCAAAACTGATGGGTGGCAATTCACTTGTAGGTGCAAGGGTTGTGTCCTTTCGCATCCTTCCTATAGTGCATCTTTTTATCGCAAGCTTTTTAAATTTTTGCAATCCGCGAATACCAACCTGACAACCCGGACATACGGGTTCGTCCATCAAGCATATTCAAAGTGTGATCAATTGCTCTCCAACAAAACATTCACAAAACTACAACAATAAACACCTCTCGATTCTTTCCATTAGGGGCATCTTGAACGGATCCCGGGCCGATACACATATAATTGTTGGCCGACGTGTAGGCACCTACCATGGTACTCCATTGTTCCAGCGATAACCAACGTGCTAAGAACATATGCCCATTCTTTGTTTTAGATGTTGTTTGATGTCTCAATACTTGATAAAGACTTGATAAAAGCGTATGCTCATGTTCTAGAATGAATCAGACACTCTTAAATTTAAATTTCCTTGTCTGGCGGTCCTCTTAAATTTAAATTTCCTTGTCCCATGGAATCGTATTTATTTCCTCCGTCATGACTACATGGCGGTAACAATATGCAAGTGGTGTAACTAACCTCTAGTCTTTGCGGCTTCTATGTTATTCATTAGCTCTCCATTAATACGCCTTTGCGTTACATTTACACCTTCCGGAGACCGGATATATATTTAGGATATGATGGGCATCCATTTTATTAGCATCAAACAAACATTATATAATGGGATTTGTACCTCCACGGATGTATGTGCATTCGAGCGGTGTTTACCTTGAGATAAGATTTTTTAATTGTTCTATTGTACACTGTGCAACAACAAAATAGCCTAAAAACAGACTTGTTTGTTGTTCAGCATTAGCTTTGTCACAATTTCCATTCTCACAACAGCATCTAGCATGTTGTATGCGCGCCAAAAGTTATGCGTTCTCTTTCATGTTCGACAAAGGTCCTCATGGAGAGGATACCTCTTTAAATGTGAAATTAGCACACATCTTCTGGCAAAGATGTTGAGGACCAATCGCAGATAAAGGTCGGTGTAGTTTTCCTTTCACATTTTTTTTGGGGTGGAGCCGGTCCTATTTTCCTAATTTATCTTTTCCATGGTGGTATTCCGATTTCCATGGTATTCCGTTCTCCTACTGGATGGTAGTACAAGCTGCACTCGCTTCACACAAATTGGTAATTCTGAAACCGAATATCTGATTTGTCTGCCTGACCAACTTCATGCCTACAATGCATCGCTTGATCCGCTAAGATGATAATAATTCGGGTTACAGCGGAGGTTGCGATCAGCAAAGAACGCATGTCTTCTCCACTAGTTTATCTCTCGAACCCTCAGACTTCAATTGGTTGATCGCTTTCAGGTCCATTTTCGACTGCCAATTTATCCGGTTGATCCGGATTGTGTGGTGCTAACACGGTGCTGCTTGATTTTCATTCTTTGCGGTCGTTGACTACTAAAGAATTGCTACCGGTTAGCTTCCCCTCTAGCTTTGTTCAATTTCACTGGAATCTGCACAGATTCATTTTCATCAAGATAATACCTGCAATAAATTCATTATCAAATCGCCTGCGTTGTGAACAGCTGCGCGGCTTTGCCATACCGCCTGTCCAATCTTCTTCCAGCAAAGTAGAAAGACGTGAGATTCCATCCCAAAAAGTCAACATTGTTTTCGTCAACATCGCTGAAGGCGCATCCTTCTGAACCTCATTAGTAAGAAAAGCTGGTGCAAAATTATTCAAGGCCCAATGTGTATTATTTTATGAGTTCACTGAAGAAACGACATGGCACCTCAAGACGTGAAGGCGATCCTCACGGACTCCCACATTAGTAAGAAACTAGCGAGGAGGAAAAAGACACGGAAGACCCGTGAAGTATTATTTATGAGTTCGGTAAGTATATCCGTCAACAAGATGTGGCGATCCTGGACCACTTTAGTAAACATCTAGAATCCTTCAAATCCTAGCTTCAGAATCTTCCTCTAATGCAACAAACCTTCTTGAGCTCCTAACTATTTTCTCGACCATTTAAAAAACACTTTCCTCGGGGATTTACCTCCCTGAATCGCGTCGCGATTAATTGATGTATTTCGGCGTCATTGCCGTCCTAAGCTTCGGGAGGAGCGAGTCATATCTTTTGAGGCAGAGAACCGAAGCTGGAACAGCAACAAATAGATATTTTATATCTTCGCAATCTTGAACAGTTAACGTAATACTAATTGCAATCAGTTATTTTACAACAATTTTCGTTTCTTTGTTAATTTCGAATGAGATTCTGTCTCCGATTGACAACCCTGGAGCATCCATCATATGGTATAAAGGATCATTAAAATTCAGCGCATACCTCTGAGAAGGGCGATATTTATGCCATTATTAGGATCATCTCAACCTTCATTCTTACACTGAGGTACGAAAGCTGGTCAATTTCTATATTACATCACAATTCGAATGAGAAATGTTACCGATCTGTAAGCCGTTTACTGGGATACCGGAATATATACCAAAAAAGAGATATGTGCTAATACAAGAAATTGCATGGTAGCTAGAAAACACTTTTATAAATCCCATATGAAAGCAACAACAACGAATCACCCTTGACTGGACCGAAATTAAGATAGCCAAGATGAGACCGAAGCCTTCAAGAAATGACTGTTTTCAAGAACAGATAGGGCGCCTAGACGCAGGGAGATCTGTTTTCCAACACCTTGTCGATTGTCGGAATTCTACTAACGAGAATTACAAATTCAATTTCGCACCAAATGCGCTTGTCTTTTTCCTCATTCCTTCTTCACTCGTCTCCTCCGAGGCTGTATCATATCTCCATGGCATTTATTACGCTGCATTGATGGCCAAGTGGTTGCGCATTCTCCTCATCGTATTTTGTCCAGAGGTCTGTCACAAAGTACCTTTGTCCCGAATATGTCCTCCAATTTAAATAAATTAGTTTATTCCACCGCATTAATGGTGTGTAAATGGTTGAATGCCTACCGCGATGCTAATGGCGTACATCTTCTATACGCATCTCAAGACGCGGTGATGATGAATCATCAATGCCTACATTCACTTTATTTATTTCTGACCGGAATTCTTTTACAGCAAATGCCACCGACAGTGCCATTTCCTGACGCATTTTCGGCCAGTCGCTTCGAAAGCGCCGGACCTATCGACAGCCGCCATTTCTTCAAGCGCTCGCATCCATGGCACCCAAAGCCCTATCCCCGTGAAGGTTAACAGCCCCCAGCCAACATCGCGCCGCCGAGCTTACTGGCAGTGCATGCTCACGGCGGGTCACCTTTTTCGCTTCAGCAAGCCAGTAGCGGTGAACTCAACAGTGGATCGCTGGATCATGGCGCTCGCTGAGGGCCAAGAGATGATCGGGCGGCCGCGCTATCATGCTGAAAGAGCATCTTCCGCGCCAAGACGCGCCACATCTGTTGACTTGCTGAATTAAAGTGAGATTACTAATACCTTCTCTTGCTTGTAGCCCGATTTATTTTTGGCGGTCCAGATAAGCTGGAGCCTTGGCGCAGATCATCAATCTTCCACGGTGTTAGGCAGTATTGAAATTCGTACGGGCAATTCCATGCGACAAAAAGGCGAATTTAAAAGATGACCTCTCTGCTGTTCCCTTCTGACCGGCAAAAAGTCGGTGACATGTCGAGAGAACGTCATCAAGCGGCGTGGGAATAACAAAAAATACCGTCCAAGACGTCATTATATGCGCGGAGATAATTAAATTCTGCAATTTTGAGTATCGTCTTAAATGGACAAACTTATGATCCTCACTGGCGACAAATAGCGTTAAACAAGCCACAGAGCGGTCGTTCCACCAAAGGTAAAAGTGATATGGTCAAGCAAGAGCATCAGATTACCAATTGCATCTGGTGATCGTAAGTATTTTACCGCAGATTGGCCTCGAACGTAATTCCAGTTTTAACGTAATCAAAAAAAAAAAAAGACGCGAAAAGTGCTACATTGCATCTATAAAATATGCACTGCATCTATAACACGGTAAAATACTACAAGACTATAAAATACCTATAAAAAATACGTGACTGACCTTTAACATTTCAACAGACAAAGTTGAAAAACCCTGCAATTTGAAGCAAAACATTTCATTTTTTCATTCCAGACGCATCAGCAATTCTCCTGCGCCAGCGATGCTGGGCATTTGAAAGGTGGCCCATTCACACGGAACAACATTAATCGGGCTTGGCAACCATGACCCTGCCATCCGAACCGGAATAGGGATATATTGTCCGGTTTCTCGGATGCGTAAAGGTTTGCTAGTGGCATAAGAAAACCACTCCAAGATTGCATTTAAAGCTAAATCCAGATATAAAATGCCCTGAATGGATACAACCGGTTAAGAGCTCAAAGCGGTAGTGCGCTGTGAAGTTCGCTTTCGGCAGGACTTTACCCACCAGAGTTCAGTCTGCGGGAGCCCGTCGCATCGCCCATCCTTTCCTGCTATTATTAACTGCATCGCCTTTGCCATTTCTAGGCTCCTATTGTGACGAAGATTTACGGCCTCTAAGCAGATTTCGGGTGCCCATTCAACCTCATAAATGACTTCGCCAAATGACGGAGGCCTTGGTATTCCTTACATGCCGAATCTGGTGTTTCATCCTCGAAAGAGCTTAGCATGGCGTTGTTTACATTTGTAAATGAAGACTTAAATTCAATCGAGGAAGAGCATAAGTTAAGCGGAACAAAGCTGCAGAAGCGAACAATTTTATTTGTTCTATCCAAGCTTGGTATAGGCGGATTTTATGAGAGTCTCTATCTTTTGATTCTTGAGCGACTCACCGCTAACCTCGCATCGAATCGTTCAAAGCGACCATGTCTGAGACACTTTCGTGAAGAGCTTCAAAGGCGTATCCTATGGAGTGCATCACCGTGAAGCGTTATCCCCTTGACTAGATTACGGGTGATTGTTATTGTCCATCATTTACGTTACGTGGCCGTAACTTATAAGTGCACATTATTTGGGAAAAGATCCGCGGAACCACGAAATTTGAAAGGGCAAGAAATTTTTGGATATTTTAAACCAAAAAGATATATGTGTAGCTCAATTGTTTGTGGTGTTGTTAGAGAGTCGGAACATCGGCTAGAGTTTGCTAAAGCCTCGCCGGAAGAACAAAGAGTACTTAATGAAATTTGTGGATAGAGAATATATTGAATTGAGCATTCAAAGGGTAATGAAGTCATTACTAATCGTGTATCTGAGAGAGCCATTGTTAGAGAAGCTTCACCGGTAGCGGCATCAACATAAGACGATGGATGTCCTCCAAGGGATCTATTGCATCTTTGCCACAACCTCAAGAGGTATTTTTTCTTATCTTAGCTCCATGAATATATCATTGGTCCGCGATTTTTCCGACCATTTTCTTTGTAGGACTTCCATCAGATAGCTACCACAACTTTGGAAGGTGAAGGAGCTAAAAGGCGAAAAACAATTTTATTTTTTATGGAGCATTTCGGGTCTTCGTAAAATTAATGGAAGTGGCCACCGTCGTTGAGCAAAAAAATCATGATGAACATGGAGATGCCTAATTGGGCCCAAGGACTTCTTCAACAAAACCCGGTTAAAAACCCTTCGTGGCGGCGTCTAATCTTGGCATATGAAGCCTCTTGATGAGGATTTTGAAGGAAAAACATACATTAAAGGCAAGCCCAGGATATCATGGCGAGTTTGGTTACCAAGCCATCGACATTAGAAGCTTGACCTTCATGAAAGAGATTTTGTCATACACTTCCGCGTTGCTCGGAAAGAATACACTTTCGGAAGAATGTTTGTCACGATTTTTCCTGCTTTCACGGAACGGAATGGGATTCTTGATATATCCTGACTGATACGAAAGTGCACGGAAAAGCCAATTACAATAAGGATCATGTTGTGGGTATTTTGCGGTTGCATTTTAGAACCATTAGATCGATTTTGAAACCTAAAGAGGTTATCAAAATCAAAGAAAAGAAAAAATGTTGTACATGCCGTGACAAAGGAAGGGATTCCCTACCTCCCTCGAAAGATCACGAGAATGCAACTTTGGGTGTCCATTGACATTAGAGGATTTCTACATTATGGACGCAAAAAATACATGGAATCTTTACAAGAATATCCAAAGATGACAACCGCTAATATTTATCACCTGGTGATTTCGATGCGATCTCTAATCCTGCCGGATTGTTTGTACGTGTAAAACGTATTCAAATGGTCCCATATTTGTAGAGGCACATATGACGAGCCAAGATGGGTGAACAAGAAAAAGGGTGAAGGAATATCGCGATTACATCACCCATATGTGCATTAAAGCGTGTTTAATTGGTGGTCGTTTCGATATTGCCGAGCCGAGCTTCGCTTTGACATCGTGAGCACTGCACTCAAAGAACACCCCTTGCCACCAATGCCACCGGGTAAACTAAGAAACCGATGAGAAAATGAAAAAAATGGCGGATTTACTTACCTGGGTAAACCCAGGTACAAGTTTGCCTGAATGGAAGGTGATCACGGCTTTGAAGTGCGGAGGACATCATATGCTTACTACATAGTTTGACAAGCTTGTGCCCAAGGATGGTTAGGTCCTTGATTTCTTCTCGCCAGGTAACGCTTCCGTGTCGCCTTTAATGCGTGGAAAGAAAAGTATTACTTTCAAAGCCAAGGTAAAGTATGCGATTCACGAGGGCTTTCTTGGATAAGCTCGAAAAATGGTTTGCCGGAAAGCAATCGGGGAGCAGTTGAAGAGGAGAAGGCGTACACTATAAATGATCCGACAAGATCAATTTAAACATTACCCCAGAGAACAGATATATCTAAGATTGATGAAATCTTGGATCAAATGGATGAGAAAAGCTATGAGGAAAGGATGCAGGAAACGAAAAAAGACTTTGGAGTCTACCGAGAAAGGTATTATTGCGCTTAGAGCCCGCAAGGTTTCAAAAATTGGGGGCTTTAAACAAAAATTTGATGCCTACATTTGAATATGTAGGCATGGACGTGGACCCCGCGGATCAAGAGGGTGAGCCACGTACAATAAGAGCATCGGTTCCAGCCAAGAAAAAAGAAGCTCTTCATGCACCCGATATCGCCTTTGTCTTTGTCGCAGTGGCGATCGGTCTATGGCCGCTATGGATATCGGATCAAGGACCGGATCCACATATCCAAGTCCATACGCCCCGTGATGTAACATATATCGAGATGGACACAATAGAGGTTATACAAGGGGGCGGGGAACATGTTGCTAGGATAGTCTTTGAGATAGGTGTCGCACTCGAAGTCGAAGACGTAAACCCGGATGGACTAATTCGCCCCTCCGGCAAAGTAATGTACATTTGCTATATTTGAGGAATATAACTTACAAGGCTTTGGAGTTTTCCCACATCTTTGAGTTTTCCTATTGTTTGAGTTTTGTTTCTTTGTCTAAACTTTCCTTGACTCGATATTTGCTAGCACTTTCTTAGAATTATTGGATTAAGAATTTCTTTCTAAATTAAGAATTCGAATCGGATGGGTAGCTAAACAAAACTCAAAATGTTCCTGGCCGCGATCCTCAAGTATCACTTTTGTTTTTTTTCATCCATGTGTAGACCTTTTAACGGACTTGTGATATTATATCCATGGGCTAGCTAAGCAACTTCAAATCTTCGCCGTCCCATCCCTCCTGGTATTCTTACTCTTTCTTGTGGGATGCTCTTACTCACAAAGGAGCTTGGGATAGCCTTATAGATGTCAAAGTCGGATACATCATTTGGTTGTGACCAAAAAACAATGAAAAACGGCAACTTTTACTCGCGGTAAAACCACTTACGGTGTTTTATAGACAACCAAGAACCTATTTCATGCTAAACGAGAATTCCGAAATTCTCTAATTAATTAATTCGTGCTTCATAATCATGCCTACATAAAAGAAAAGTTATCAAGAAGAAAATTTTGAATCTTGACAGTAGACATTTTAAGAGAATAAAACGTACACCAAGACAAAGAAGCGTAAGAGGGAAAAATCGATTGCTCCAAGCTCCACCTACAATTGCGGTTTAGGTTTACAAAACCAAAGCCATTAACTTTGGGAAAGTTACGTAATGCATTCTGCACCAAGACAAAGGGATGAGACAACGATTAAGTAGCAGGTGTTTGTGAAGATAAGCCCACCCAAAAATCGTTCAAATTTGTCAAATCACAAAAGAGGGGTCCGGCCCGTAAAATACGCACCTTGCCTTTGATCTGAACCCAAAAAACCAGAGTTACAAATTTCGTTGACTCTTGCCTTTGATCTCGAACCCAAAACCAGAGTTACAAATTTCGTTGACTCTTGCGTAAGTGTGGGTCCGTGATATCCCTCAACACTGGAATGACCTCGAAAGCAGTGCGTGAACGCTTCTTGGCACGGGCCCCTGGGATGAAGTCCACGCCCGCATCGCATCCTACCTGTGAGACGGGCTTTCTACCCCTTCAACGGGCCGCATTGGAACGCCATATCGTTTACTTCCAAAAGGTGGTCGCCGGGTCATACACGCTTTGCCCCACCTTTGCTTTGGCCACGGGCGATGGATCCCCAACGCCTGAAATCCTCGCTGGAAAGACAAGCAAGCTCGCTGGTTCTCACGGGTGTGCGTAAACCCAGTCGCCCGTGTCGACAAAGAAAGATCAGCGAGGCACTTAAACTATACCTTGATGCTACTTTCCTTCGCAAGCTCGGGATCTTGGGCTCGACGATGTTAGTCGGGCACACTATCGGGATGCAAGTCAATCCTAGGCTCACAAGAGGCCCACACCGATTTTGTACACCCAGCCTACCCATGAAGAAGCGCAGACTTATAGCTTCCATTCATGCGACGGGCACATCACCTCGCATTGAAACAGCGTTGGGCCTGAAGCACGAGAGCAAAGGCTTTGCCGATGTTGCCACCAGTAGCGATTGAGGATGAATGTCATGCCCTCCAGACGCCTTCAAAGATTTGCCCATATCCGAGCCGATATGTTCGACATTACTAGTGCCCCGCCAGTCATTTGCATCGGTTATTGACTACTAAGGTCGGTGGGTTTGTTGGGCTCGTGCCTCTCCGTGAGGTTATGGATGCACGGACCGCTTGTGTCCCACGGACGGTATTGAACTATCCTATGCAATTGTACAATTGTGCCAAAGATGCTTTTACATCGCTAAGGTTTTTCCCTTGAAACCCTTCGGCGGGGTTTTTAATCCTGTGCATGTTATGCTTTCGCTCTTTTTGTTTGGGTCCCATAGGCCAATTGGTCTCGTGGACGCTAAAACCTATTCTATTCTATTCTTATGCCTTATGATGTAGAAAACGTATCTCTTAACTTTAACGCAAAACCCTCGCGATAACAGATGTCGGTTTCTAACCCCAAACCAAAACCGAATGGGTTTACTCGGACGTTTTCTCCTAGCCCGAAACAAAAAATGATCGTACTCGGACGTTTTCTTTTCTACCGATACTCTTCAACTGAAAAAAAAAATAATGCCAAAACTTGCTTCTCAAAGGGCCACCGATATAGCCCAAGAAAAAAAGAAAGAAGTTGTTGATCACGAGCCTCTAGCTATGGCGTTTGCATTTGAAGTCTGAGATAAATAAGCTATTGGCCATTTCGCCTATAAATTGCGAACTTCATCACTAATGGGGCATCAAGATGATGAAGTAGCATCCCTTGACGAAAGCTCGGCTATGGCGGATATGACAAATTTACGAAAAGTCGTGTAGAATAGGGAAAGTAGTTTGTCTAGATAGAGGCAACCTTTGTTTCAAGCCGGTTATGTAATCGGCTATGGCGATGGGGAACGAAGGAGCGGTGAATCGGTTTAAAAACAGATCAAAAATTCAAAATTCATTAAAGACGAAGAAGGGAAGAGGGAACGCCGCATGCGGGCGTAAGATGCGGCGTTCCCTCTAGCAACGAAAATCCCAAAATAAAAAGAAGATCGCCATTAATTATTCATAGTGACGTGTCAAGTATTTATACTCGAAAAGGCATATAAATACGCGGGAACATCACACCGATTGACGTGCAAAGAGGAGTAGGATCATAAAAAGGGGGTAGTAAAATGTCTCTCTTCTTAAGCATGTATAGGTATTAGGGTGTTGGTTTAAAGGTGTTGGTTAAAGTACTCTTCAAAAAAGTTTTCTTCTTTATGGAGGTTCCGTCCCCAGATCGAATTTTAGATTGGCAAACATTGCAAATTATACGGTATTTGATTATAAGTTTTGTTCTTCTTTATGGAGGTTCGAGTCCTCAGATCGAATTTAGATTGGTAAACATTGCAAATTATATGGTATTTGATTATAAATATAGCGCCCAATTATTTTTAAGTGTATTTGCACTAGTTGGCATGGCTATTCATATGGGAGTCAGAGGATGGATCTAATCCGATGCCCGCATGGGGTGTTGGATGCGACCACCCATTTTAGGATTGTATAATTCTCGTTTTTCAAATTGAAATAGGCCCAACCACCAAGTGTGGTCCTCTAATTGGATGTAAAACCACTCCAGATCTCTTTGCTTCTTCTTTGGATCCTTTTCTTTGTTCTTCAACTACCTTTGTTCCTCATAACATGGTGATAACCCCTTACTCATGAGCATTAAAGACACTCTCTCATACTTTACTTGATGTTTTAGTTCGATTTTGTTCAACTTTTTAAGCAAACTTCTAACTATCCTCCAACTTCAATCTTATTCAAATTGTAGTAAACAATCATAAATTTTAGAACATTCTCCAAGGCAACCCATAAATTGTTTCTATCATCTAGACCTACAATGTCACAACTGGTTGAATTCTTACCCTTTGTAAAACTTGATGGCATGCTTGGTGGGCCACATTGTATGGAGCACATTTCTCCTAATATTTTCTCAATGTCATTGTTCCTTCTTGTTCTCACTTGCTTCACATAGTGCGGCCTTGGAACAATGACTTTATTGGTATGAAATCATATTAAAGGCATCATAGAATGGCTTAAATAATGACTTGTAAGCTTGTGTACTAATTCCAGCTAAATCACAAATGTTTCGCACTTTATCAATGTTAACTTTTGTGCAGATTTCAGCAATAACACTTTGTAAGTGATTTCAAAGAATAACCATGTCAATAACACCTTTTCCGAGATCAAGATTTGATGGAGATTTCAACAATGCCAATTTATAGCTACACTTCTTACGTTTTTTCCAAAATTGCTAAATAGCATAAATCCTTCTTCTAGCAGCCCCTCCCCCCCCTCCCCCCCATGTGGAATTTAACTCATTAATGGGCTTCCTCTTTCTTTTTCGTTCTCTAAGAACAAGTGATGTCTTCTTTAGCCTATTTAACCTTCTTTGCAATGAGGCTACTTGTAACTTATGCTTTTTAGCATCAAGAATTGCAAGTGAACTTATTCTTTTCAGCTTGCTTTGTAACAAATTCCATTAGTACAAAATCTTGCTTCAAATTTGAGATCTCGTTTCTTATTGAGAAAATTGATAGTTTCATTCTTTGTTTCATCACATGCTTAGTTAATTTCAGATTCTCTTCTATCAAACCCAAGATTTTTCTTGTTTTTGCCGCAAAAAAAAGATGCTAGATGACTGATATGATGAATCAATTGCATGTTATATTGGACCATGCTCTCACAATATCCCAACAAACCTGATCTTCCATCACAGACATATTTCACAAGTTCCGCAATAGAAATTAAAATTTGGGTAGCTTCCTATTAGCGGATTTGGGGTATAATTCACCAATTGCCCATGCCCTATTGTATGATATCTCTCTCTTGCATTCAGATCTTGCATGCATTTGATCTTGCATATTCTTCCGATGGAAGCGTTATCCTGATTTGAACCATAGAAGAAGTATGGAATAGAAATTTATGTACTCAGAATTTGCCATGATTTATAGGCTGGGGTGTGCGGGATGTTCAAATTACAAAACTAAAATTAAATTCAAATATTTGAATCTATAGGTGGAGGGAATTGTATTTACCATATACACTGATCCCTTGGGAGGTTGTATTCTATATCTACCTATAACTAAACCTTCTTCCTCGATTTGAAGAGATGGAATCACTGGAGATCTTTAAATTTGCAATGTGGCATGAAATAGAAGCACGTCGAAAAATAATAAGATATGAGAGAATATAATACTTGCTTGAAGATCTACAATAACACCATAATATATATTTTTTTAATAGGTTTAATAAAATTAAGAAATATGTTAGGGAGGTGGTAGGAGACCCAATGTCTTCTCTAATGCCAACGATAAGAAAAGGGAATGATGGCATTCTCGTGGTAGTGGATTCAATATCCAAGCTAGCACATTTTATACCAACATTGCTATTTTATACTACATTGCTATTTGCCAACATCTTCATGTTGCATGGAATGCCAAGGGGTATAGTGTCTAATCAAGACCCTAAGTTCACGAGGTGATTTTGGAAGGCATTATGCCAAACAATTGGCACCAAGTTGCATATGAGTACAACATACCACCCGCGGACAGATGGTGAGGCAGAAAGATTGAATAAAATGCTAGAAGACATGTTAAGAATGTACGTATGGGATGCAAAAGAATAGTGGGAATCATATATTTATTTTGTTGAATTTTATTCTATTCTTATAATAGTGCTAAGTATTCGGCTACATGTATGACACCCTTCGTGATAACATATGAATAACAATACTTAGTCCCAGGAACATGGCACGATCTGGTATCCAAAGCATAATTCGAGCAAGAGTGACTCCAAGACATGGAAGCCAACATCAAGGAAGCGAGGCAATGCATACTTAAAGTGCAAGCAAGGCAATTAAAAACTTATGCAGATAAGCACCATGTGGATAGGATTTTTGAGAAGGGTGAGCGACTATGGCTCAAGATTGCTAGAAAGACAAATTTAGGATTGGAACAACAAAAAAGTTAAAGCCAAGTTAGGCAGGACTGTTCAAGATAATTAGGAAAGTGGGGAACTTAACTTACGAGCTAGAGTTTCTTCCACACATAAGAGTCAATGTCAGCTTGCTTAAGTGTTATGCTCCTAATGGAGCAGTCCTTTTGCAGGATCACCATCTTCATTAACTCAAGGACGAAGAACTCCCCTTGGAACCTAAAAGGGTACTTCAAAGGGATGTGACGGTAATAAGGACAACTTGCAAGGAACATTTGATAAATAGGAAATTTACACGTGAAGGGGAAGCTACCTGGAAAAAGGAAGTGTGAAATAATTTGGACAAGTTTTTCTAAGGATAAGGTATTGTGTAGAGTTCTATAATCTACTAATCTTGTTATGTTAATGGCGACGATGTCGAGGACGACGTATGTCTTCTTTAATGGTATGAAAGTGTAACACTTCCCATGCTTGTACATACATTATAGTTACAATGGGGAATAATATGTGACTATTTTTTGGCCTGTGAACTGATGTCGACAGTCCACAAGTTGATGTGGGAAGGGACCTTGATCTTTGAGCAGCCATGAACATCAAGTGTTAGCCTCAATACGCACATGTAAGTATGTTAGATCACTTGCACATGTAAAGATGTTAGATCACTTTATATGTTTTACCCACTTTTATATGCATTTATATATAAAAGCCTCAACCCCTATATATACCCCCTTAGTGTGTCTCTCACACTTCAAATTCCTCCTCCTAAAAACTGGGCACCAGCTCAAGCGCTCACTCCAGCAACTCCGACAACATCATAGCAACTTACTCTTCATCATGGACTATTTCAGGTTAGTGCACCTCCCCAATTTGAGCTTTAGTAGCTTAGTGGGTGGGACTGACCAAGTCTTAAGTCTAGATGTATGTTCTTTTTGGATGGATGCTCTAGATGTATGATATTACTCCTAAAGCTCTATTCATGCATTGCATGGAAAGGATCTTGTAGTTAGAACCTTGGTCGAAGGATTAGTCATGCATTTGTTAGTATCTCCTAGTTCTAGAGGCGTCAAATCTATTTCGACTCCCAAGTCAAGCCCACATGTGATCTTGGGGACCAATGTAAGGAAGGCCACAAGATGTTTAGAAGCGCAAGTAACGGGTCGAGTCCAACTTTGCAATCGGTGAGCTCCTTTAGATAGTTGAGGATGTCAAGAGGATGGAGGGGTTAAAGACACGCTTATGATGAATTGGAGTTTGGAACCAAGGGTCGCTCTGTAAGAGTTCAAAGGAAGATTTGCTCTCTTAGTTCCTCATTTGAATCAACCCAAATGAGTCTATTTCAAGTTCAAACCCTTGGTTGCCCAATGGATTCCTAGGTCTTATGCTTAGTTAGATCGCCGAGGCACACACCTTTACGTGTCTTGGATTATTAGAGCTAGTATTATGAGCTCTTCTAATAGGCGTTGTGGTCTCAAGCTCTAGACCCGGCATTCATAGTTGATTCTATCCTCACGGGGCTTGGGAGAGGGGTGGATGGAAGTGGAACCTTAGCCTTATTGCATCTAACCGTGGCCAACCAACAAGAAGCATTCTTGTCTTAACAAAGGCCCTGAAACTTAGTAGCCAAACTCCTTGATTAGGTAGTATCTAACAGTAATCTAGGGTATGCATTGGCATACTCTAAAGATAAGATGGTCTAACCCTCTTTTGTCTCTAGTTTACGTGTGTTCTCTTGGGTATCTACAGGGGCTCGGTCACATATCCTTCTTTTTACACGCAGTTCACCCCACGTGTAGGGTACTGGCTGTCTTTAAATTTGCAAGGATGAAGTTGAGACTAATAAGTGTGTGGATGGGACACAAGCAATCAACTAAGAGTAAAGTGGATCGAGAGTGGTAGAAGAAATGGAATGATCCACCTAGTGATCGCGTAAAGGTAGATATGTAAAAAGGAAAATGTTGTACAGAGCATGCCATCTGTCTTATTTGGAAAGAGAAAAAGTGGCCCTTAATCATATCTATACTTGCCATATGAATAATATATGTCAGATATCTTTTTCTTTTTTCTTGTGGTCGGTAGTCTGCACTGAGTTACCTGAAGATTGGTAGTCTGCATCTTCACATACATGTATTTCACTGGGTCTCCTTCCAAGACATGTCCAGCTTGCACATGGGGGCCATGATGGCAACCACTCCCCCATTTCCATAACATTGCTTCTATGATCTTAGGAGTGATGTATCAGTTATATTTCTTTATTGTATAAAATACATTATATTGCATTGCACAAATATGCTCAGATATATTCATCAAGAAAAATATAGTGTCTATAGAATAATCCACTTAGTGAAGGTGATTAGTCACTTTCTATATATTGTACAATGGGATGAGAGCATTGGTTTATTAGATGTTAGAGGTCATTCCAAGCGCTCCTAGTTTCCATAGAAACCTCAAATGGTTGCCTTGTTTTTCTTCAAGTTTGATATATAATCTTGATATGATTCCTAAATAAGAATTCGACTTTTAATGGTTAGAAAAGATGGGATTTTGGAGGACTCTTCATGAAATCATGTCCTTGCTTCAAAATATTGATTGGGCATTATTGAATTCGAAGTACTTGCATTTGAAATATGCCATGGATATTGGTTGATTATACAGACATCTAATCGATTCTTAATCAATATAGCACTTATCACAATTAGATCTCCAGCTAGAGAGATTTAAAACTATCAAGAAGAGAGGTGTTGTTGCTTAACTACAAAAAGAAAGTTAGATACATGAGCTCACATTGAATTGATGACATTCTTCCTCTTCCTATTCCACGTTCAAACGAAAATGCCATCCCAAACTGTACAGGTTAGATTCCTTCCTTCAATCCTTCAATAAGATCAAAGAAATTTTGTTGGCCCTCAATAAGGTCTTCCTCGAACTTAGTGGATGAGGAAGGAATTAATGCTTAGTCCTAGTGGCAAAATGGGAGTTGATGCTCCCCAAAATTTTGACCATGTATCGATCTCTCTATCTTTTGCGCACTACAAAAGAGACAATGATGGTGAGAGTGACAATAATGAAGCATAGGACAAACAACACACAATATTGCCAAATTACAAATTTACAATACTACCTGCCAAGATTGCACGGTCGAGATGACGAGCTGGAGCAGATCAAGGATGGAGAGGGGCTTCCCTCAGAATAAGAAACAAACCGTACTCACCAGAATAGACAGCATTTGAGATATAGCCACAAAAGTCAAACAGAGATTGAAGCTAGACATTTGGGCCTGCATATCCCGGAACGAAGCACGATAATCTCCTTCAAAACATTGGAGATAATCTCCATCAAAACATTGGATTGCTCTGAGGCATGTTCTGCGAAAAAACCAGCTTAAAGTGGCTAAAAACTCATTTTTTTTGTACTTGGCTGATGTAATAGCTGCAGTAAGGGGATGGGTTCTTGCAGAACTGATTTGCTCGCCAAGAATCATACAGAAAATCCAGAAGGAAATTGATGAGGAAGAAGCAATAAGCTAAGAACTTCTGGATCTCAGATTTCAGACTGGGCTGGAAAGAGAAGAGAAAACCATGCAGAAAGAGGTAAAGTATAACACAAAGTAAAAAAAAAAGCGATAATCGTGCTTCGTTCCAGGCTATGCGCCCCCAACTGCCTTCAGACTTGAGAAATGGAAGACAAATTTTTTTAGCACAAAGAGAAAAGAATACCACACTTTGCAATCAGGTGGATATTTAACTTGGCTTCACTCCAATAATTTACCCTTTATACAACACATAGCACCATCCAACACTATGCACATGACCCCCTTACATTCTCTCCCTCACATAAAAATAAGTAAAGGACCATTATTTTTATAATACTTCTCAACATTAAAATAATAATTACTCTCTCCTCATCATGATACATGGAGCGCACTTATCATGCATTAAGCCAAATCCTAGGAGCTAAGAAATGGTATTACCATGTATATTAAATTAGCTGCAATCCCAGGCTCGGATGCGGATCTCAAGGAAGGGCTGTAAAGAAGACCACATTATGACTCCTTCTCCTAGTATCAAATCTCGTATCTGCCTTGCATGTGCTTGCTTGGTCCACATAGCCTTGGCCTTTAGTGTAGTGCTGCACATATTTGTCTGTGAATAGTGATCTCTAGACATTGAAACCACTTAGTCCAAAAAGGGCTTGTAAATGCTCTTATTGTACACATGTGATGTGAACTGACATTTTAAAGTTGGCAGATACACTGTATGCCCTTTCAATCTCCACCTTACTGTCATTGTGAAAAAATTATATAGCCCCTTTACTCTAGCCAGATGTGAGTGTCAACCTCAATGCAATAGGTTGGCATTCTCTCGCTATCCATGTCCAATAGTTTAAACTATTCATATCTCCTTGAGCCATGACCGCTGACAACAAGATTCACCCGCAATAGGTGCGTTCGGGCCTGTCAAAGGATTAGAGCATGTAGCAGTGTTGGAGGTTCGAATTCCTCCTTGCCCATACCTCTGAAAAGCAACATTCCTGTTACTTCTTGTCGACATGGTGCATTGCCCCACTAGCACATGACAACAAAACTTTAGAGAGAAGAAAGATGTGACTCACTCATTAAAGCTCGCGACCATTTTCATACTATAGGAAACTTCATATTGTCGTCTTCAAGCATTAAAAACTATATTTGACTATATTTATTGCCAAAAGTTATTATCTTACATAAACCAACTTTAACCTTTAAAGCTTTTTGAATGTCACTCTTGTATTTTGGCATTTTATGCCCTTTAAAATTTGATGTCTTTTATTATAATAATCATAAGGTAGGTTATGGTTGTTGGGATTGGTTGCTAGATGAACGTGTCAAAATGGTTTATTTTAGTCTAACAACTCTATGGCCTACCTTTGGAATCTAAAAATTGTCTTGTGTCTCCACTTTATCGGTATTTAGCCAACACTCTTTATCTTATATTATAATGTTTTAGCGCAAGTAATGGACCACGCCCTAGATCTAACGGCTTTTGTTCGTTTGGCCCATCCGACGGTCCACACAAAATTTCTTGCGGTCCGATGCCGTGGATGCGTAGCGTAGAAGATCTCAAATCTCTGGTGTTTTCCTTCGAGCCAGATGGATGGGGAGTAGCTCATGTCTGGTTGTTTCCTTTGCCAGTTCCTAGCTTGAAGTTTACGCCTGCGGCGGCGTCTTCTTGAGAGGATTTTGGGATGGAACATCGCCCGCTAGAATGGGTTTGGGCAAGCTGTAACAATATTTTCTGCACTCTTTGACCTTTGCCGCTATCCGGGATGGGTATGCCGCATTGCCAAAAGTCGTGAGGTGAGGATCGATCAAAATGTGTTAAGGTCCGGATTGTCGCTTCATGTAAAAAGTTCTTCAAACCCTAAAGCTCATGTATGGTACCTTCAACATTGGCTTCGAGATGATTAGGATACAAAGAAATATTTTGTTCCATTTTACCGCAAGATTTTCTTAACCTTGACTAAGATTCAAACCGCTCCAAGAAGGCTTTTACTATGGATGCATTTGGATTCAAACGCGGTGGATCATTTTTTTCGGACAATGTAGCTCATCATTGCCATTGATCAATTCAAAACTCCCTTATGCTAGAAGCAAGGGAGCTATGGATTAAGTTTTGGCAATTTCGGTGGTATGCCATGGTAAAACCGAGAATATATATTATCCGGACAACTTTATTATCTAAGTCCCGCTGAATTTTGATCGCAACATAAGGGGACTGTGGCCATGGCTCAATGTTGCTTTGCAACTTTTCTTCATTGCTCAAGGTTTCCTGGCCAGAGGAAGTATTCTTTTTTTCTTATTTTCTAAAAAGGCTTATTCGTTGTTTGACGCTTATTTCTGCAAAGATAAAGGTGCGGATTGCCTTCTACATGATGCAACTCATCATCGCCATTGATCAAATCAGAAACTCCCTTATGCTAGAAGCACCAAAGTCGTGGAACTAAATTTTGTTGGTTTTGGGTGGTATGCCATGGTAAAACCACAGAAGAATTGAAGATTTGGACAACATTACTATCTTAGTCCTGCTAAACTTTGATCCGCAACCATAAGGGAGATTGCCATGGCTTAGTGTTGCGACTTTTCTCTATCATTGCTTGCTACAAATTTTTTTTACTCTATTTAGATGCCCGATCAAGCTCTTCTCCTGAGGATTGATGGAAGACATAGAAAGAAGACCTCATTCAAGTTGTCAGATCCAATATTTCATTCATCTCCTAAGGGAAATGAATTATGAATGGGCAGGTAGAGTATTTCAGTTCATGTTCATAAGGATGTTTTTCTTATGCATGGCCCCGACCGGGGCAAATGTTCAAGATGACAGTGCTTGAGGCTATCCATTCTTTTTTTCCAAAGTTGCGGGTAAAAAAAAGCCATATATGCAGGACATGCTTTGGAGAGGGCCACGCAGACATTAAGGAAATGAACATATTGCTTTCTGTCTCTATTCTATATCATAGCGACTAAGAATCTTCTAAGCTTATATGCAGGTAATCTGACTTTTGTTATGCATATCATAATAGTGGTGAGATGCAAACATATTCTTTTCTCATGCTTGCAATTTTTTTACATTTTTAAACAAAGATTTTTTCAATTCGGGTTGAAGCTAATTATTTAATCACATTCTCTAGGTTTGCTTAACATAATTACATTGTTAGCTCATTGAATTGCAGGTTTGGACACAAGTTTTTTTGCTAAATTAGTCATACATCAAAGCTTACCATTGTGCATGTTAATATCTTAATTGCATATTGCATGATAGTTTTTGAAAAAGTGCATATGGTGTCTGTCCTTCCTACACATGATTTTACAAGGCTCGCATCAAAAATGGATTACGCTTTGCAAACAGAGCCGCATGTAGTGCAAAACGGGTTATGTAGTGCATTCTGGATTACTGTGGTCGGCTATTGTGTTCTATGCTATCTTTATTCATATTTTAAAATGGTCTGCCAATGATATGCTCATTGTAGACAATAACAGGAAGAGAAGCGGACAAAATAACAGGAAAGGCCATCACAAATCATTGAGGAAGCAAATGATTACAAAAGCAAGTTCTATACTCTAAGAGAAAGGACATGGCGGATTTTTCTGATTGGTTGTGTGCCAGGTTTCTCCCTCGGCTTGCTCTTGGTATTTAATTCCATATTTTATTTTGCATTTGCAGTCTTACCCTTTTGTTAAATTGTGCAGTTTATGATTGTTATTCATGTGCAATAAATTACTGAAACTTCTGTCCATGCTCTAGCATATGTATTATGAAATTTCATGAAGATCGTATTCTAAGAGATGTTTGTTTAGATCAATGTTGTATATATGCCATGTAAAACTCTTTCAAGCCTCCATATGGAATAGCTGATACATATATCTCATTCAACAAATTCTTAACATAGCAATGACATTGGAATTTAGGTCCAAATTGCAAGGATCTTAATGCTATAGTGATCGAAGGATCCAAATTCACGAGTCTTTGTCAACAACCTAGATTTATGTCCTTTTTCCCTTCTAATCAAAACATCAACCTTATGGTCATGAGTTGACGCTAGAACACCATCTAACAACGTGAGGCAAATGCAAGAGATAAGTTTAAAACAAAAGAAAAGGAACAAATTTAAAAACTGGAAGGGTTTTTAGAAAGAAAATAAAAGGTGTAAACTCAATCTAAGGACACCTCCAATGCATTATGAATTTGCATTAACAAACATAGAAGACATTAAGAAACCTTCCCAATGCATCAAGCTATTCTAGGCCCAAGGACACAAATGCAGAATCTTCTAAGAGAGCGATGAATTGGAAAGCAAGCTAGACATTGAATGAAAGGATAATGCATGAGCGACGAGCCAACACCTCAGTATCACTGTTGCCTTATCATTTACAGGCCCACAGCTTATGCCCAGCAACGCTGGGCACTGTTACTAGTATGTACATTAACAATGTTCTATATAAGTGCACAAAAGGTCCCGACGGACACAATTGTCAAACATGAATGCTCATTTAGGGACCCAGAGATATGTGTAGGAAATTCTTACCTCATTTTCCTTTTATTTGTGTCCGACTAGACATGATGGGTTACGTGTAGGAAATTCTTACCTCATTTTCCTTTTCATTGTGTCCAACTAGACATGATGAGAGTTGTACATCAAAGCTTTACCTTCTGGCAATGGACTATAATGAAGTTCCATTTTATTGCCTCATCTCCCCATCCATGTTCTTGTAGTTCATCAACGTGCTAACAATCTCCCATGAAGGACTACATTCCTTTATAGTTGCATAGATCAATACAACATGGAAATGGAGTCGCATTTTCTGTAGGAAGATGAAAAGTGTGATGCCATGTGGCACGTCCCTACAATCTAGAATAGAAAGTGGGAAGCCAATTTCGTGCACAGCAAAAGTTATATGTTACAACCCGTTATCACATACTACTATAGGATTTGAACCCACAAATCCGGAAGTGCCACGGCAAAAGAGATAAAAAAGAGAAGAAGAAATGGGCAACACCTTTCTCTAGAGCGCACTAAATCAATCTGGAAAATGGAGGCCTCAAAATATCAAGAAAGCTCTATAACATCAAGAAAAATGGCATAGTGACTACAGAGATTTTGGAGAGCAAACAAGATAAGCATCTCCTCATGGTAGAGCACACGATGAATGAAGAAGGTTAAGATAAAACAAGTCCTTACTGTCGCTTCGTAGGAGCAAGCAAAGAACAATGGTAGGCCTTAGCGATTCTAGCTTGTGTGTCCTGCAGGACAACTGCAGGAGGGATATCCAAACCCTGATAGATACACAATCTTCTGCGCTTCGAGATGGACCACAACAACCATCCTGATGCTAAATGAAATGCTTGGCTCCGCAACTTATTCCAAGTATGCGGATAAATAGCCAGAAGCACTTGCTGACTTGTCAATGTCACATGAAAAAGAGAAAGCAGCCAAGATCAAACAGGCTGGAGATGATCACATAAAATGAAACAATGCTCAATGGTCTCGTCCCTTTGCTTTGAACAGTGGGCAGAGTGCTGACACTCGAGGATTAAATATGTGGACAAGCACATTCACACGAGGGCATCTGTGAAGCATCTGCAACCAAAGCACAGCCACCTTAGGATGGAGTAGTTTATCCCAAGCCCAAAAGTCCACATATGTCTCCAACTAGGAGGTGAGAACTGAAGGGACCACTTAGTGGATGGCGGAAGGATATCACCATTGACAAGCAGCCTATACATAGAGTTCACAAGCCTATGCTCGTGAACACTCTGGTGGGAAACCCATATGCACCCTTCAATAGCCTCTGGAGCAACCAATGACAGAGTACTAGCAACCTTTTGCCAAATAGGTCTCATCCCCATCGAGACACAATAAGTATTTTGTTTGAAAGATTTGCCATGTCGCTAAGCGGCCGGGAATCATACCATGTTGCAACTGGCCAAGATTCCTCGCTAACCTCCAAATCGATTGAGTTAATGGATGAACTCGAGGCTAAAGTGGAAGATTATTTTCCACGGTATCCACCAACAAAGGGGCACTCAACTGATGACATGCAACAAGATCAATACGAAATAAGGCCCGTATTGTCTCCCAAGACTCCAGCAAGCCTTTCAAAAAAGGGGAGGCATTAGGAAAAGGGCATAGCTGATAAAAGAGACTCCAAGGAAGAAGAGATCTTAACAAAGCTTTCCCAAAAGGAACACAATGTGCAAGTGACTGCTTCACCAACCGCACTCCAGGTGATGTGCAAGGGAACACGCTTAGAATCTTAAGCTACAACGTCCACATCATTTATAACCCCCACAATCTTTTACCCAAGTTCTTAGGATGAGGTGTTAACTCGAGCATAGTTGAACCTGTTGACCTCTATCTTATATGTTTTCTTGTTTTTCTTGCTGCTCAATCCAATAAATTTCAATTCATAGAGGATGAAGATGTTGAGGTTACTTCTGTAGTATGAAATTCGAAACATTGTACTCTGTACTTTTTATCCTAAACAAAAAATCCTTTCCAGCCAGGTCAGTGTGGAAATCAAATTAACGTAGAACAAGAGGTGCAGTTGGTTAAGGGCGTTCTTAATTTGCACATGTGCTTGGCAGCAATTCAGGAGACAATGCTTCTAAAACTGTCACCATGAGATCAAATCCTCCTCCTAAGCATAAGGCTATAGATCTTCAAGGCACATTTATCAAATGGATGCCCGATGCTAGCATGCTTTGGTAATTAATTTTTTGAAACTGTTATGGATGGGCCCAATAACATTTCAGTGTTGCCATTTGAAGAAAAATGAGTTGATGCACAGGTACAAAAGCCCGGAGACACAATAGACAAAGCAGTTCAGACTGAGGGCCAAGAGCCAAGAGCATGGCACATAGACAAAGTAGTTCAAACGCCCTTAAATGAGCATATATACCCACCATGGCAGAGACAAATACGAACATACCATCTCCAAATCAATTCTCATGGATTGATTCCAATGAAAGAAGCCTGGCGTTGCATATGGCTCCCAGTGATAGAGGGGATGATAGTTAAAGAGAAGGTTGAAGAGTTATTCTCTTCTACTATGCATGCAGGAGGAGTTGTTACAACCTACTGAGTAAGCAAGATATAGAAGAGCAAACCACATCATATCTTAGTTCAATTTTTTAGACATGGCTAGCCGTCTTCAGATCTTGCAACATGGATGTAATCTACGCGGATTACCTTACTCTATTCAGAAAGATCTGGCATTACAACAATGAGCACAATGAGGTTTTGAGTTAACCAAAGTAGGGGGCACTTGTTTAGCAAGAAAGTAAGTGGGAAGTATATGAAGGAGGTTGAACAATTAGTGGTTTTGAGTTAATCAAAGTATGGGGCACTTGTTTAACAAGAAAGTAAGTGGGAAATATATGAAGGAGGTTGAACAATTAGTCTTGATCGTCCACCTATTGATCTTTGCTTTGGTTATTGGATTTACTTTTTAGCATTATTTGTGTGTTACGTGTTCTCACATTGTCTAGCATCATGATTATTTCTTTTATTTTGTTTTACTTTGTTTGTACGACAGGGCCGTACCCTCTTGTTTGTTTTGGGCTTTATGCCATGCTCATTGTACCATCATGTAGCCCTTTTGTGGTCTCAGTGGACGTTAGAAGGTTATCTACCTACGTGCCTTCTATTTTTTTCACAAAAATCTAATGCTTTGTGACAATTGGCATGGGGGTCAAAGCATGGAGTTGGGGGGCATTTTTGCGCCAGCCAACACCTAATGCTGAAAGTTTTACTTATTTTTATAGCTCCGATGAAGCTGAAATTTTGTATTCCAAGGCGTAATATGAATGCATTTCAGAAAAAAATATCAAAAAAATAAAATAAAAAAATACAAAGAAAATAGCCCCAAAAAACACCCACTAAGATGCGTCGCTAACAGTGTCTCCCGCCTCCACACTTTGACCCATGGACATATATTCAATGTGATGATATATAATTTTGTTTTGCATGAGGTGGATTTAATTCTTATGCGTTTGGAGACCAAACTTACAACGGCATGTTTGAACATTATCTAGGCAAATGGACTGATTAAATTTGTGTCATTGGTTAACAACCTTGGCTTTTGCTCGGTTTATTTATAAAAAATAGGGGGAATACTGAAATGATATTATACAAGATATTTTTAATGTCCACAGAAAGCTCCACGAGCTTATGGGACGAAGTACATGCAAAGGGTGAGATCCCAAACGGAAGCTTGGAGACTAAGCCCCATCACAAGAGTAAACAAACAAAAACTACAAACAAATATGAAGTGGGACTATACATCAACTGTCCAAGATCCTTAGTGATAGTCCTTCCTCCTTTGCATGCGAGCCACGCCCGTTGTAGATGAGTTTCTGGTACCCGACATAGTTCCTTTTTCCGTCTACTGAGTTGTGCTGCGGTGAGATCCTCTTGAACGGAAAAGATGGTTGCTTTAAGATGGTTCCCACGCTTCAAGATATGCATGCAGGAAATAACATCTCTAAATTTAATTTGGAGGTGAGGAGGGCGGTCGTACCACCTCTTCCGTAGCAGGATAGTCAGTTGCCTCCGTAATATGGACGATACATAGGTTCAGGCCAGACAGGTGATCCTTGTCCTCTAGTGAACTACCTGTGTCAGAAGGCCAGGTAGGTGCTGCTTGTTCTCCTGTGTACAACAAGTTCTCAGACAACGTATGTATGGACATGTCTACCCGACCATTTGATGTGATACTGTGGCAGTTCCCCCCTCAGCGCAGTGCTTCGTATGTAGCCGTAACTCGGACTCCGATGTCTCTATTGAAGCATCACTTGTTTCCACACACTGGCCAATAGATTTTGAAACCAAGACCTGTAGCAACTGTCGTAGCTGTGTCCATCTCTCGATAGACACAGACATAGATGTTGCCATCATCCCTTCACTGGAATGAATAGCCCGCATTTGGTCTTAGACTTGCTGGTCCAAGGTACTTCGAAGGTGAATTCCAAGGGGCCGCTGCAGACCAAACAGAGAAGATGGTAGATCCATCGGGACACCAGAATTAGCTTACACTTGGATATAGAGCTGTGCACTAGACCAAACACTTGTAGGATGAAGAACCTTCGGTGTGAGCAGTGACTCCTTAATAGGAGATTTTCCTAGCCATCCGTACATGAAATCTCACCTTATTAGGGGTTGTTTTGTTCATGGTGGACCTTATGTGGACTGGGGACTCTCAAAGCTCCTCCCCACAAATCTTGGCAACAAAATTAGGGCAGGGCAGAAAAGTTGTGTGATGCGCGCTTTGGGCATCTGGATTCAAAAACGTATACTCCAAAATGTCCGTGCAACTTTCGGGTAATTGGGCAAAGCCCTAGCGCGCAAAACCCCTAGTGGCTTCTTCCTCATTCTATCTCCTGTATGACCAAAGCAACACTGAATGATCCTAGACGTTACTCGCTAAGGATGGTGGCGTTAAACAGGCCGCTCCCAGGCAACAGAGCTAGAAGGAGCTAGGCGCTAGGCACTGATAGAGCCTCTTAGTATTGTAAGTAGTTCCTAGATTTTCAAATTCTATTGAACCCGAACACTCGTTTCTCTATAGACGGAAATGCATCCAATTTTATGCAATATTACTAGGATGCAAGGTATATGTTGTTGGTAATGATGTATTGGAAAAAAAAACTAAGATAAGTTTGAACGATAATCATGGAGAAAATTCTCGTGTTTAGAGCCGATAGCAAGAATATCTACACATATATAATCGAATCTCCCATTTTTCTTTTTTTTTTGTTCTGCACTTCAATTTTTTCTCCGCCACAATCCTTTTCACTATATAGATGCCACTTATCATCAGAAGCATTCAATCCGTTAGAAGCTGATAAGGCGATTTTTGCAGAAGCGGTTTTTGTAGAAGCAGCTTAGGTACCATTGCCATAGCCATTTTTGGCACAGAAGCAGGAAGGAACTCTATGGCGAGATTAAGAAAGTCTGAAGAGCTAATCCGAGCTCCTCCTCTGTCTGCTTTCCTTCCTTTGAATTTTAATTTTTTGAAGGCAATGTTTCCATGTGGTTTGCTTCAGACTGCCGCAGAATGCTCCATATGTGCCTGCATGTGCAAAGATCGGCCTGTTTCTCGCTTATCTCTTGCTTGAACATGTTTGGGCACAAAAATTCCCTGTTTCTGCACTGAAATCCCCTGTTTTTGCTGCAATATGCTATGTTTTCCCCCAAAAATACTCTGCTTTTTCCCTTTGATACGATTTGGGAACACAGAACTCGTCCGCATTCTTCTGCAGGCTATGGCAGCTCTCAAAGGCAAATATCCGGATCATCTGATGGGCGATTTATTATAGTCCATCTAAAAAATAGTAAGAAAGAGCTAATCCGGAGCTATTCTCTCTGTTTTCATTGCTCATGAGCTTGCAAATTTATCAATTTCGGCCTGCTATAGGGCCGATTTGCCATGCTCTGGATTGTTCGGTTTTGGCAGATAAATCTGCGGCAACTGAAGCTAGAGATCTGGCCATGACTTGAAGATTTTCGGCTCTTTCCCAGGAGATTCGATTTTGAATCCGAAACCCAGGAGCCCTAAAGAGTCTGGAAAAGGCATCCAAGTCTGGCTTTTTGCATGACCCTGCCCGACGCTTTTCCTTCATTCAACGATTTGAGGTTATCTAACAATTTCATTTTGTTAAAATATTTTTGTCTTTCAATGGTTTTTCATCAACCATTTCCATAACCTTTACTTCGAGTTGACTAACTCCGATTCAAACTTCTATTATCTGGTCTTGGATCAGATTCAAAGCCGTCTTCTGTCGTTCGCCTCCCTGACTAGGCTTTTCCCTTTTTTTGATACAAACTTTGTCACATAATTTAAGCTTAGGGAACTACTTCAACTGCCTAATTTCTCTTCTCATTCAGTCATGGTTGCAGCCCCTGCATATTGGCAAAAATACAGAAGAAAATACCTCAAGACCTGCTCACGTTTTAATGGTCAAGGAAGCTTTTCCGCCGAGTGGGTATAGCATATGACAATTTTTTTTATGCCTTAGATCACTTCTAGACGTTCTGACTATACTCGTTTTGTATCTCAGGCCAATGCTCTAAGCATTCTGTTTATTGGGGTTTTTGTGAATTCACACTTCATATATGTTTTTTAAACCATTGCTTACTTACCAAAAAGATCTTTATAAAGGAGTAAATTGTTTCGGCAATTAGATACGTACTATGCCATGCCATTGGAAAAGGTGTATCAAATTTGAATGACTAAATTATTTTGGCAATTTGGTGTGTACGCTGCCATGCCAATGGCAAAGTTTGCATTTTTTTTCGTGCCATTCATCAAAGTCGCATTTTTCTTGCTATCCATATTCAATTGGTCTATGGTTCTGCTGATTATTGAAACGTTATTTTAGGACAAAATTTGAGGGGGCTAAAAATGATAGATTAAATATGGATAGTGACCAACCACGTATATATATCCACAAATATTCCTTTGTATACCATTGGTCTACTTTCAAATATGTGACTACATCCCCATCAATTACAATGGCTTGAGAGACCATGCTCGAACAAAACCCATGTCTGCAACCCTCGAATATCCTATGGGCATGAATCATGAGGCAATAACACGAGTTCAAGTTCCTTACTCAAATTCATATGCACACAAATTCGACATATATAAGTCAATACATAGGAATGTTCTCACACAAATTCTTCACTATTAAATCCTGGATTTCAAGAACATCTTTTATACCATTCCAAAGATATACAAATCCGCCTTTCTCTAGAAAAGTGGGGAAGAGAAATGTTAGCAGCAGCCTTCCGATAAATTTCTAATTCTTGTAAGTTTAATTTCCACACCTAATATCGTTTTGTCCCCTGCATGTCACTTCACCACTAGCAACAGCGTTATGTAGTCCGATTGCCTCAGTTCGAAATCCTCATCATTTTTCAGCTCTGTTAGCTTAAGATCATAAACATCGTATCCTATGCAATTTGCTATAGCACTAACCAGAGATTTACCTCTCTGTCAAATGGTTTTAACATAAGAAGAGAAAAGGGCATTCTTTTTGGCATTTTCTGTATATATAGCAGGTTTAATGTTTCTTATTAGACCAAACTTTTCGTTCCGGTTTCCAGCCGCGGTTTGAGACATCTTCAGGTATGGATTTGATGCCGCAATTTGATTGCTTTCAAAATAGTTCATCTATTTTGAACGCAGTAACTTTATCTTTTATCGGCAGGCCTGCAATTTAAACAGGGAACATAATGCATGTTTTTTCTATCAAATTCTTCAGCTCATTTTTCACTGCAGGAATGCATGAAACCAAACGACCTGCAATGCAACAGACGAGTTAGGTCGATGATGAACTACAGTCAGTCGATAGATTCATTACAAAAGATCATCGACTGACCTCACAAATGATGCATTTTTCAAGGTTGTGAAGCCATCTGAGTATGCTTGGAATGCAATCTTACAGCCCATGTAAACTGAGGCATGCATATTCATAAACAAATTGTTAAGGTGGGATTCAGCTGGATATTGTTGTTGAAAGTACTCTTATTGATAAGAATGCAAAATGTGGAGAGTTGGAGGAAGCTGAGTATGTATTTAGTATATTGGCTGCCATGGGAAAGAAATCTATCAATAAAGCAATCATTTGCATGGCAAAGATGTTCTTCAATTTTCCAGAACCAAGGCAAATTGTATTTTGTGTTGTGTTTGTTCCACATCCATTCCGAATCTGTTACTATAAGGAAGAAATTTGTGAGGGCTCAGGGAATTGTGCACAGAATCATGAACAAGAAGCTATTGACCAATCGCATGACATGAGTCTAAGAGATTTACTCGATGTGTGCATTTGGAGATTGGTCCGGCTAGTGTCAGAAGCAGAAGTGCACATTGAGACTTTATAGGTTCTGGTGACTCATAAAACCTTGCTGCAAGCAACAGCCTCTGTAACCGTCTGAAACATGAAGCAGAAGACACAGCACATCTGCATCTAGATTCGATCACAACATATTTGTATCTACATATGATAGCTTCAACGTTTGGTTGGTTGGGGCCAATAACCTTGAGTCCTAGATAGTAGCTTTTATCCAGAAATGTGGGCTGCATAGTTTATATACCATTATCATAAATAAATAAGCCAAAAATGGCTTTAGAAGGCCTTCTAGATTTGTATAGCACACCAGATTTATAGATTGAGAAAGGAAAGTAAACAGTGCCCTAAAAAACTTTACCTCCATATCTTTAATTGAACAATGTTTATGTCATCCGTTATAAATATATAAGTCAGAATGTAGTATACGTTGATCGTTCCGTTTGATGATCATCCTAGACATTAGTCAATGTATATTGGAACAGATGAACTGTAGATGCCATCGAGGTTTGATGGCTTAGTTGTGCATGGGTAACATGAAAGTCAAGGAGAGAAATGGTACTTAGCTGTGCAGGTAAGTTCACAAACTTTTAGGTGCTATTGCTCAATTCATTAATTTGCTTTGTACCCTTCTGCATCTTTATATGGAACTGGTTGATAATGGGATGTTTTTCATCCAGTCATATATTTGAAGACATGAAAAAAGGGCATCCAGCACCCATATCACAATTTGTTTCATTGAATTTCTTTATGGAGGTTCATCTCTCGTTCTCTTTTATTGGAGGAACACATCATGTTTGTTAAACTGGGTGTATTAGTTATTGGTAATTCTAATTACGTGCTTAAAAGGCAGAGAAATTTCCATTATTCTTTGTTTTAGCTGCAACAGCATATTAAAGAACGTTTCAGGCTTTTGCTCAAGGTAAGACATAACCTATTGCCATTTAAAACTAGGTTAGGAAATCTGGCAAGTTAATCTACAATTTTGGGGTCTACAATTTTGGAGTCTACAATTTTGGGGCATAGCATCAATGGAATTACTTTGTGTCCAAATGAATGCACTCTCCTCGACTGAGACAAGCTTTGTGGTGAGATAAACATGCAGCCACAATCAGTTTAAGGTCAATAATGAGAATATTCAAATTTGGCAACCTCAAACAAAAAATTAGTAGTTGGGATGTTGCATCATTAAGATGCAGAGAGAAGAATTTGTAATTATTGTCTAAAATGAGTTTATTTCATATGTATTGTGCAAAATCTTACATTAGGAATATCTCCCTTGGCATGAGCATGATATCTGAATGGTGGATTGCATGGGACCAAGTTAGATCATCCCCTTCGTAACCCAACCCTTGAATCGTCTATAGCATCTCTAGAATGTCTTGAATTTTCATTTGATGCAAAGAGCCTAGATGCACAGAACTTGCCACCCCGCCCCTTACCTCAAGCCTGCCTAGTTATTGTTATTATTTGAGTAGTAGGTAGTCAACTAAATTTCAAATAACCTTCCTCTAATTGGTTCTTCATTACCTCTAGTTGATCTCTGCGGTCCCGCAATTTTTGGGCAGCCTCAGTTCCACTTAGTGCATTTGTTCCCTGGACTATATCATATATACCAAAGCCCATGGAAAGCACGCCACTTGCAGATGTAAACAATGCACTGCCTACAGTAACCGAGCCAGCAATAGATCTGGAAGCCAGCTCCAGGAATCCTTCGCCAAACTGGACTGTTCTGGAGAATCTTGCTATGTCAACTCCAATCATCACTGAATTTGCCACCGTCTGTGCACCTAGAACTACGTTGCGTGCCTGTAAAATAGTTCGTGCAATGATCTCTCCTACTACTTTGAAATCTACATGGGGGCCAAGTCTTTCCCTGAGCTCATGCAATACCTGTTCATTTATTCTTTCATATTCCTCCTTGAAATCTGTGAAAAGATTTTGCAAAGCATTCAAAAGGTTTAGCAAGTTCTGCGATTGGCTGGTGTAAGCTGCCAATTTATCATCACAATCTTGGATCCTATTTCTGGAAACAAATGTGTTGAAATGTTGAGCACCAGCTGCAGTCACTCCTCCAGCCAAGCCCATGATAGTTCCACCCACGGCCAAAGGTAATGTGAGGCCCAGTGTGAAAGGGGATGCCAGAACTGCGCCTACAGTCATTAAACCACCAAGAGTTGCTGCTGATCCGCCTAATCAATATAACAAACTTGAATGACTTACAAGCTAATGAATATAACAAATCTAACCAATCACTATAATCTAATATAATATAACAATCTAATCATTGTAATGGTAATGGTCCTTACCTGCTATAGTGGAGATGCCCACGTTCCTCCCCATTTCATCAAGTTCTGTGGCAGTCTCCTCTAGAAGGGTAGACGTTTCATTGCCTAAAATTCGCCAATTTTCAATCTCAAAGTTCTTCAAATTGGTTGAGGCCGTGGAAATTCTGCCCATCAGGTCACTCAGGCGAGGCTCGTGCTTTACCACAACTTTAGCAGCAATATCTTCCGACCTTTGCTGCTCTGCCATCGCCCTTATTAGCTGCTCATGGTTGCTCTAGATAATAAGAGGGGCAACGTTGGCACTGCCGCCCCTTTTTTGCCCTTTTCCGCGGGTAATGGCCAGGAATACGGTGTCTCGCCAAAGGCTGTTTATTTTGTACTAGGTAATTTTAAGAAGGAGAGGCTTTACGGTTGTAAAGATCTTGGCGGCTCCGCCAAGTCGTGCTTAGCGGAGCCGCCAAAGCCTTTACAACCCTAAAGCCCCGAGTTCTTCAAATTAACAAGCGTAATGCCCAGATGGTTTATGTTACAAACCGAATGATGCCAAATCCTTCAGATTTTCAAGCCTCCATGTGCTGCCGAATCAAAGAAAACTGAAACTGACTCGATGTGACGCATCGACATGATTTCGAGCAACAAAATGGGGCTTAAAGCTCAAAAAGAACAAAATCAAAAGCTTCAGGGCAGCGATGGCAGGAAGAAATGACCTGTGCTGAGTTTCAGGACGACCAAAAGAGTTGTGAATCTGGAAAGGAAAAAAAAAGGGGGACACCTTATTCAGCACCAATGCCAGATTTAGCCATGTGCAAAGCCCTTAACACAGTGCCCCTCAAGTTTATAGTGATTCAACGGTTGAGATCAATCTTGGCCAATGGTGTTATGAGCCATAACACATTGCTACTTCATAACATCCTAGGATGTTACTTGGATGTTATCGAATGGACGATTTTGATCGATTTTGATGGTGATCGGATGGCCCAAAACTCTCGGAGCAGTGTGTTAACGGTGATAACACCTTGGCCCTCGGGTGTTACTTCAAAAAAAAATTTGGGCCATCAAAATGCGGCAAGGCGATGCCAAGACGCACCCCGCGCCATTTTGATGGCCCTCATTTTTTTTTTTCCGTAACACCCTCAGGCCAGGGCGTTATCTACACCTTATCTGACTAAACAGGCCCGTTTGGAAATAGCAGATCTTGTGGATATGGAGGAAAAATGGGATTTGTCTCAATTAAGATAGTTTGGAAAGGCCAAAAATGGATGATACAGGGCAGCGAGAACGTAAAGAAGGTAGAAGTCTGTTAGCTGGAGAAAAGGAAGGGGCCTTTAGGTTTCGGCATGGCATTCGCACCCACAACAACTTAAGCATAGCTATGGCAGTGATGGTTATGCTTATTCATCTCTCTTATGCCGAATGCCAGATCAAATACCCTGCGAAAAAATGTCGAGCAGGACTTGAGCAGCGGGGTAGGTAGTGGCAGCGCTGCACAAAAAGGGTCGATTTTTATGCTTATGCTCTATAAAAACTAATAAAAAATACAGTAATATGAACCATCTGCGCATTACGTCCTTTTAGGCTTTTTGGGTTGCCACTTGACTTTAGGGATCTAGTGAAGGAGATGGAATATATTCAAAATATTGAATATAGATGGTGGAGATAGCAAGGCTGCGATCAAAAAAAAAAAACAAAAAAAAACAAAAAAAAATAGCAAAAAGGTGCAACACCAGGTTTGGGCACTTTTAGGATTAGAGATTAGGTTAGATTGTTGAGGAAATGTTAGTTTTGAGATTAGAGTTAGTTTTTCATTTGATTAGGCTAGATTGTTGAGGAAAACTTTACTAGACAAACTATTAGTCAAAGAAATATATCAAACATGTTTAATGGCAGGTGCTTTTGCAAAAAGGCACACCAGAATATTGTGGCCATGGTCAAATTGGTGATTACTTGAAGTTCTTAACTATAAGAGAAATTTTAGCTATGACCGTCTAAATAAAAAACAACCAAGAGATTTAAGTATGTGAGAGTTAGAATCGGCACAGTTTTTCAATGTTTTGCAGCGTTGAGATTGATATTTTTTATTTATTACAGTCTGTCTTATTTTAGGTTAGGTTTTGGACACCCATATAGAGTATAGTACTTTGAAAAAAGAGTTCCACATTTTGCTTTCTTTTTTTGTCTGTTACGTGGGCAAAGAGGCTGTGGTGTACTAGATTAGGGCTGAAAACCCTCCGTCATCTCTCAGGTATGTTTTCCTCTTTTTGAAGGCAACTTTTGGCTTTTTGGCCAATTGCTTGCAATTAGATGGTTTGATTTTGCTTGGCAACATGGTAGCATGCGGATTTGACCCCAAGCTAGGCATGTTGTATACTATATTCTTAAGCTTAATCTCAATAGCTTTTTGTTCAACACTCTCCTTATTTTAGCAACCCTCAAATTTAATTTTCTATGGAAAATAACCTTTCGTCCCATAATATCTATACAACGCATTTGTTCGAAATCAATAAGACCCTCACAAGGCATAGTCACAAAGAATAGTGACAAAGAACAGAGAGGTACGGTTAAGAGATATTAGAAGTGTAATCTTCAATGAATGTTAAATGAAGTATGCTATCTGCATGACATATTAGAAGTAATATGATTACCTTGGCCAATAAATTATCTTTCTTTCTTTCATACTTCTATTGTAATAAATTTAATAAACTTTATATGTACAAGAAATTTATCGCGGCGGTGAACATTTCTCTTTCTCGACTTCCCTTTGCTTAGGAAACTGAGTCAGAGGGGAATGCTTGAATCTTTATTCCACTGAGCCAGTGCAAAGAAGCTTTTACCACTAACCTTTCTTTCGTTCGACTCAGTGCAAAGGCCACCTTGTGTATAAGATACTTACGCAAAAGTTATTGGGAGTTGAAGATAGCTAGTGTTGAAGATATCAGGTGTTTTTCCATATCCATGCATTCAAATAGATGTTTGCAATGAGCACATATCCTATAGCATCATCAAGATATACTTATAAATCGATTAAGACACCACATTTCAAGATGTACATTATAGGTTTTGGACATAGCGTGCAGATGTCCGACTGTTGTTGTGGATTTTTCGTCAGCTTGAAATGTTTGAAGGATGAACCTAGGATGAACATACATATTTGAGAATGAAACCCCATTCAATAAGCAATGAATTGCATCTATGACAAACTCGTTCGGCCGCTACAGAGCGGCGTCACCGCCTGCCGGGATATTCCTCCTCCGGTGGGTTTCCTAACACAAAATAAGCCACATTGGCCATTGGTGTCTTTAACTTTATCTCTTTGTAGTGTGTTGGAGCACCACAATTATTGGCGGCAAGCATTTGGCACCTTCTTCCAATGTGTCGAATTAAAACAAACTTTCATTGAGTTGGCTATTTCGATTTTTCTAGAAAATTAGATTTTCAGGTTTTAGGCTATAATCAACAAAAAGAAAGGTGTGTTTAAGTGGTTAACTTGATTCAAACAGGTTATAACCAACAAAAAGAAAGGTGTGTTTAAGTGGTTAACTTGATTCAAACAATAGGCATTTTTACTATATTTGTTTTTCCTTTGGATTGAAAGTAAAACAATAGATACTTTTCATAATTGAATGGTCCAATTTACATGTCTCCATTGTTTTGGACATTTTTGTTGACAATAGGAAAGTGAGGTTCATCGTTGAGCTAAAGTTTGCATTTTAAGTGCAAATGGAGTGCACGTTAATAAACAAAAGTGCTCTTATTGTGATGGCACCACCTAACAATATCTGCTTTAGCTTAAGTTAGTGATGCATCTGTTGCACTGGAGGGGGCTGATCATATATGTGCTTCACTGCCTCAAAGCCTAACAAGTAATCAACAACCATTAGGCATCTATCTCTGCCATTATAACACAAAAGATATAAATACGACACAAAAAAAAAAATGTAAAACCCACCAAGTGAGGGTTGGATGCCTCCGTTTTTAAGAATTGATAGACCCAATCCACAAGACAGTCATTATAGAGGTCAGCAGGTAACCCATACTTCTGCATAAGCTTGCCTCTGTATCCCAGGTGCAGATGCAGGCGGAGCAGATACCAGCGAGGATGCAGACTAGACATCCAGCCAACTAGCAAGCTATAGCATAAGCAATTGTGTTACACATAACAATTGGAATCAAGTAACATCCATACATGTATCTTGGTTGCAACCTATGGGATCACTGTCAAAATATGCTATGGAAATTTGTAAATTGCATGCTCCAACATCAAGTGTTGAGCGATATCATGAATGTGGTGATTCGCCTTGCTTGACTTAGTATCAATTTTTGCTTGCACTTTTGCAATATAAACATCTGCACAAATAAGACCTAACCAGGTTCTGAACTTCATACAATCCAATGAACCTAAGAGTTAATCACCGTTTAGCACTACTAAGCTGGGGCTAAATTCGCATTGAGTCATGATGTTATTCCAACGGAGCTCGGGACAGAGGTCATGACATCCTTCTATGCTTAAGGTCCCCTGTATCTGGGTTGTGAGGGTTCAGATATTGTTCCGCATTCTTGGCCTTCAATTGCAATATCCAGCTCCCACCCAGGAGCCCGCATCAATAAATCATCAGAATTCAGTTCATCCAATAAATAACTCTCAGATGCACACGAAATAACACGAAATATCCTTCAATACATCGAACTCTAAGCTTATAGAAATAGAATGATCTTACATCTTCTTCCAATGCCGAAGGAATCTCATAATACCTTGCGCATGATGCCAGAGCACCAAGGATTGGTCGCAACAGATCCTAAGATAGAAAATAGATCAGAAGATTAGATGCAATTAGAGGAAATGTAGAAATAAAACTCCAATCGTTTGCCTGATTCTTACCTGGATGCTGGCTGAACCTCGTCATGGTGCAAGAACACTACCTAACAGGAAAAAAAAAATCATTTCCGTTGCACTACTCTGGCAAATACGTTTCTACTGATAATTAAGTTGCTTGAACAATTGGGGCATCTTTGATTGATTGATCTGCTTCAACTGATTGATTGCTCTACTTCAGTTTCTGTTGCCCTAGGAAAACCATAAGGAAAACGGAAAGCTGGACTCTTCTATAGTTAAGAAAACAGAGAAGAATCGATTGTGGATAGATGACAGCAGATATAAGGGTACTGCCAACCAGCCAAACACCATGATATGTCCAAATAGTCCGGACAAATTGGATTCCAATTTCCTTTTGGAGCAACTCAAACCATGGCCGGAAGGACTTCTGGCTGCAAAAAGTGTGCCTTGCTTATGTGAAGGAAAATCAAAGGTGGAACATGTGGGATTCTGAAGAGTCGTGCAACTTCATGAAAATACTCGACAAGTATTTTCATAAATGAATCTTGTAAAACTCTTTGAAAGTCAATATAAGTAAAAAAATTTCTATGATATGTGTTGTATTTTTTCAATTTAAAATATTTGAATGGATTGTAAGCAAATATTCTCTTGTGTGTTTAGAACTAGAGACGATAGAGTTTCGGCAGTCCCTGTCTATCTAAAGCCACATACACATTTGGAAGTGTTACTGAGTGGAAGTGAAACTGTCGTGATTAGCTCCACCGACATCAAAATTTTTGAAGCTGATACGCAGTGGTTCAATGATCAATTGATCCTCCTTTTCGCAAGGTGATACTTTTCTCGGGATTGTGCCATCATATGCATATGTTTGCAGATACATGGAATACTATTTGATGCTCCAAGGAATGAGCCATCTCTTTCATTTCTTTGACCCTTTTTTTTCACTCGACATTGTCGAAGGACACAAATAGTTACCAAACAATAAGGAAACATGTGAATCTGGATAAGTGCCAGTACATTATTTGTGCCTATTTGTGATGGACATCACTGGACCTGTTTTCTGATCGTAAGCCGCGCGTGTCTCGCACAGAGATATAAACCAGGAATATATCACTTTGATAGCATGGGCTTGCATGGCAGAAGCAGACATATTGAGAGGTTAGTGCTTGCTCATTGCATTTTGCTGTTGTCACATAATGACAATAAACTTTGAATGCAGGTTCCTGAAATTACTTGGACACAATAATTTCAGCTTTACAACATCAGATGTTGTGAAAATTTCCAGAACGCCTCTTCAAACCGATCGTCATTCATGTGGCCCTGCCGTATATTCGTTTATGCACAAATTTATGAGGGGGTACTTGAAAGGAGTGAATATATTGTTGCAAAATCTAGTAAGTTAACTCAAATGCAGCAGACAAGCCAAACTCTGTTATTGACAAAATGTGGTTAACTGCAGGTTGTGGACATTTTAGACCAGGATCTAGTTGATGTTAGAGTGTTCGTGCTTGAAATTTTAAGATTAGAAGCAACAAAAGCTGGAACTGAGAGGAACATATGTATTGGAAAGTATGTAGGTGCATGAGTCACCTCGTACTTTCAACTCACTGTATATCTTTCTTATGTACATAATTGTTACTATAACCTCAATTCATTTGAATGAAAATTCATATTCAATTATATGTTCTTTGTCACAAAATAAGGCATCAAGTGTTCAAAAGAATTCAAGTCTTCAAAAGAAATCAAGACAAACTCATTTTCACAACTGAAGCACAAAACTTTAGATGAGTTCTAAAAATTACAGAATAGTTTTACATTTCATCCTTATCAGAAAGAACTTCGGGTAATTTCTGTAAAATCTTCTCCTCATCTAAAGGATCCAGCCTATATACAGTCCTGCTTTGACGTTTAGTTGGTGGCATGTGAAGGTTGATTGCACAGATCTGTGTTGTGAATACTATGCCTAAGTCGTCTTTACTGCAAAGACCATAGCTGACGGTTGATCGTGCACCTTCTTATACATAATACATACCTTCTACGACACTATCACTGGCGAGATACCATGTTCCATTGAGTTAGAAGTCTTTCTTCACTATCCGTTTTGGTTTTGTGCAGATTAGAATCAAAATTCAGCACCCTCATCATTCCCTTTCGGAGCAACGACGTCAAAATTATCACCAACTTTAAGTGCCTCTGCTAACATCGTGGGATTGGAGGAGAACAAGGACCTGCTGGATTTACGGTCCTCCTCGTCAGCATGCACATTGGAGGATGGTACAATAACTTGAAGTTTCCAATCATCAACATAGTCCTTGTTCACACAACTGTCTCACATGCCATCGAAGCAATAGCTGCAGACGCATGATTCCCTCGTGTGCAACTGCAATGAAGATTCAGGATTGAATGCATGTACACAATGGATCTGCCTAGTGTCTAAAATTCTTTCTGCACCCCATGCTTTCTTTCTATCTATATCCTCCACCTTGACTTCCCAAAAGAACCTTTTTTTATTTTTCCTCTTGCTGGTTTTAGATGTGTTCATCCACTCGGATGTTCCACAAGTAAACATCTCTTCAGCAACTTCTACCACTTCATGAGCATTACCCAATTTTATGCTACTGTATTCTAATTGTATTTGTCTTAACCATCTCTTCAACTCAGCAGCCTTGCCATCATGTTCACCTTTTTCGTGGTTAGAACAAAAAAAATTCCACATCATATAGACTTCAGTGTCGTTTGTGTACCTAGCCACGAAGTAAAATGATCTAGAAGCCTTGAATTGAGATGTTGCACCATCTGAAAATACATAATGTCTCTTTGGCACCCTTCCTTTCTACTCCATATATTTGTGGTGCTTCATTAAGCAGTGTTGCACGAACAAAGTATCGTGTTCCCTATCATCTGATACATAGTAATGTGTTACCTTGATAATCTCATCTGCCACTGAGTCATACTGATATGTTATTTGAACCAAAATGGTAATTTGGTTATTGACCCAGCGCATCGACTGCACCTCCTCTTGTTACTTGAATGTATAGCTCTCTGCAAAATCCACTACCGAAAGACATGCATCTGCTCGGAGATTCTCCAAAAGCTCCTTAAATTGTTTTGCCTGCCATTGGTACCTGAAATTATGCAGTGGAAAGATTTTTAGACGCTCTTTCAGTTTATCTAGAAGCTTCTTGGGTTCTGTCCCATTGTACTGATGAGTCAATCTCCTACCAGAATTCGAGACGTTGTCTTTTCATAGTCAACGTACTCCCATTACACTTTCCTGTTACTGCCACTTTCTTCCATGGGACAGATTTGAAACTTCTTGATTCCACACAGCTCACAATTTCCAAGGATATACGCCTTCTTGTGAAACTCATCTAATTCACTCTTTGGACAGAATATAGATCTCCACAGGCTTCCTATACTTGCAATTTTATGTTGGTGTGCCCTGCATTGACCAAGTTCATATGATCTACAATACATCGCAGGTGCAACACTACAAGAGAATGAGCATTTTTTGTCAGAAATATCATCAGATGGTTTTCACAAAACAGAGAACTACCCAGACACTACTGGCTGACGATTTACCTAACAAATATTATCTGACGATGTAGTGTCAAAAAAATTGTCAAAAAAAGCGTCAGAAAAATCGTCAGATTTTTCGTCGCAAAAATCGTCAGAATTTTCGCCAACTTTTTCATCAAAAATATCATTAGACTTTTCGTTGCCAAAATCGTCAGAATATGGATTAGAAGTTCCGCCAGGATAGTTGTCATAAAGTTTGTCGTCAGAGAGCAATTTATTGTACTCCTATTGCTATAGAAATAGCTAGTTATCCATTAAAGAAACTTGAAACTTATATTCGCAATTAAGAAGAGTGCATCAAATTGGGAACTTTAAAGCCACAATGACACATTCATTGCGATGTACCACTCTGTGATTCAAAAACCAAATCCTGAATAAAAGAATGGGCATTGTATAAATACGCTAAAATCATAAGAATGTACAGGATGCAGCTGAGGTGCTTTTTATTGTATAATTATATACACAGTTATCTCTAATAAACCGAACTTGGTCTGCAAGGAAATCTATGACTTGCTTGCCAGGGTGAGCAAGACTGGCTGCCTATTTCAAATCAAATATAATAATAGGATTAAAAACATATATCAATCATAACTCTACAAAATGACTACAAAACAAGATACCTTTAAATTTTCATTATCCATCCTCAATCTAATGTCATTTCTGTTTGTTTAAACTTTATCCTGCCATACAAATAAAAACACATTACTTAACACCTATTAAATAACAGCAAACATTGACTAGCAAAGTGAGTACAAGTAACCACCTTTCTCTCTCATCAACAAATCACGAAGTCGCATCCTTAAAATTTCTATTTCCTTATCCTGCAACAAAAAGCCGCGATGTCAGTAATGATCTTGGCAAGTCCATTGGAAGTAAAATCATGCTCAATAAACTTGACCTCCTCAACTCCATGCTGACGGTGAAATAACTCATGTGAAAATAGAGACTGGCAAAGGAATTCCATGTTTTGTTAATAGAAGTCCTTAAGATCTCAAGAACAAATATTCAATTTCTTACCACAGTTCTTAATATCTAGTTTAACCCCCCAGCAGATCCCTTACTACATCATAAGTCATGGTTTCAGCTTCTGCTAGTTTTGCATTGAGCAAGAATACTTGAAGTAAATGTATGCATCAGCAAGATCTTCTTTCTTCAGAGTTCATAAATAAAAGAATATAAAACAAGTGCAGTATAGGAAGTGTACTACTTTGTCCGGATGATGTCTCAATACTAGTTCTTATATGCCTTTTTAATGTCAATAGCTGTTGAGGATGGCTCAATTCCACAGTAAAAAAACAATTAATAAGGACCATAAACACATCTAAGTTTTAAGGCAAACAGAATTGACTACAATATTCGACACTCCCACCAAAAATGAATTAAGGGAAAGAGACATCATTGAAGAGTATTAGTGGTCAACTGCATGTGCCTTCTTCAACTCTTCTTCTGCCTTGGCCAAGCATTCATAAGCCTGCCCCAAGTCTTGCTGCATATTGTGAGACTTATTTGAAGTTGTTACATTATTTCCTTTGAGCATTCTTGTTGGCCCTCAAAGAGCCTAATCAACCGCTGTAAATCTGTGTACCATTGTATTGTCCATAATCACGAACCATAAAATGCAATGTTACCCTCCTTGAGATTGCCTATAGCACAAGAATAACAAGGGACACCAACATTACAATAGAGAGCAATAGTGTGAGAGCAACCTAGAAGGTAAAAGCTCTTACAATTTCGAGAAGACGTTCGACACTGCTTAGACACCTTTTTAAGAACTTCCATGGCATTAGGTATAGCACCAAGATTTGAATCTGAAGTTTTGCGATAAGTGAAGTTCATATATGCTCCCAAATTTATAGTTTGCATTAATCCTAATACTTAGAATACTATCAATTATGCCTTTGAATTTTTATACACTAAGGCCGCATAATAAATCTCTATGAAACGCGGATCACATGGTCCTATCTAAGCTGATTTTTTGCAAACCAACTATCGTGAGCTTGCAGCTGAATATTTGACATAGTTGCTTCCCCAGAATTCGAAGTTGAGCCCAAGCTTCCACCTATTCAATGCTGCGCCTGGGCTTCTACATATTCAAAGCATGATAGCCAGCAGGCTCTGCCATATCTATAAAGCTGTGCCAAATACGTATCATTGACTGACTTAAATTTGGTAGAATTAAATGAAATAAGTGTTATAGCAAAAATTACAGCCATAATTTCTTCTCAAAATACCAATACTGCATAAGGTTGAATGGCAAAAGTAAATCCATACCTTATTTTGATCTCTATCTATTAAAAAATCGAAGCTTGTACTAACCCACAGGCCACAATTAACTCTTAAGGTGGACAACCAGTTTATCCACAGCAACTAAAGATTCTGAGGCCAACGATTCTGTGGCCAACCGAAATCCCTAAATTCGGAAATCCTGATTCTGTAGCTAGCAAGGCAGGTCCGGAATATGAAGCAGGTATATCCGGCATGCTTTTTTAACCTGTAACCAGCATGTATCCTGTGCCTAGGCCATATTTGCACGTGCCGCATAAGCTAGCGCTGGATAAGAGTTCCTCGGCCAGATTTGGCGCGAAATGCGCATTTCCTGTATACGATTTGCACAGGCCGGAATTGGAGCGGCCGGTTGGCATCATGTCTTGGCCAGAATCAATTTTTATGCATGCCCTAAATCGATATCCAGAAGTGACCTTAAGAAGGTTTTCAAAGGTTAGAAATACACCAGTGTTAGTTTTTATACCCTGAAAGCAATGGAAACTATTAAACTTTTATCAAGATCATAAGCTTACGATACCTTGAGGCCAAGGCAACGTTCCCCTGTTTATTTTTTTAAAAGATACCCCCTTCATAAAATTCGCCGCAAAAATTGGCTAGCCCCCCTAAAAAATCGCCATTTGGCTATTAATAGCCACTAATTTTTTCCATGATCGTAAGAAGTGTAGCTACAAAAGAAGAAATTTTGGCATTGTTGAAGTCTCCATCAAATGCTGATCTCAGAAAAGGTGTTATTGACATGGTTATTGTTGAAATATGCACAAAAGTTAACATGTAATTCAGCTCGAATTAGTACGCAAGCTTACTCATGATTTAAGCCGTTCTATGGTGCCTTTAATATGATTTATACCAATAAAGTCATAGTTCCAAGGCCGCACTATGTGAAGCAGGTCAGAACCAGAAGGAATAATGACAGTGAGACAATGTGGCCCACCAAGCATGCCATCAAGTTTTACAAAGGGTAAGAATTCAACCAGTGGTGACATTGTAGGTCTAGATGATAGAAACAATTTATGGGTTGACTTGGAGAATGTTCTAAAATTTATGATTGTTTACTACAATGAGATTGAGGTTGGAGGACAGTTAGAAGTTTGCTTAAAGCTCAACAAAATGGAACTAAAACATCAAATAAAGTATGAGAGAGTGTCTGAGCCCATGAGTAAGCGGTTATCACCATATTATGAGGAACAAAGGTAGTTGAAGAACAAAGAAAAGGATTCAAAGAAGAAGCAAAGAGATTTGGAGTGGTTTTCTGTCCAATCAGAGGACCACGTGGTTGGGCATGTTTCAATTTGAATATGTAGCATAATAACAGGGGGTTTTCTTTGTGTTTTTGTACGCTTTTCACAAAGGTTTTCCTAAGATTTCCTGGCGTATTCGAATGGATGTACTAATGCGTACATCTAGAGTGCACCATTTCTTAGTCGTTGATTTAGTTTTTTTTTTCAATGGTCCAACATCCAAGGGCTCACAACAAAAGCCCTCTTTTTATTTTAGGTGCTGATTTTTCCTTGAAAAAACAATTATTTTTAAGTTCCAAAAACAGACATGCAAGCATCGAGGTCCCTTATTTTAGGGTTCTTTGAGGAAAGGGTTTGCTTTACGGTTGCCAGCCAGATTTGCTTCCAGAGAAGAAACTTCTATGTTCTTGCACAATGGCGAGCTACAAGGTTTCTATCGCAGCCAGCACAGGTACATCCGAGACTTCCAAGGCCAGAATTTGAGAGCAGAGGCTAGTTGGGGGGAATGGAGACTGGATTTACAGAACCAGAAGGTCAGATCTTGGATAGAAGGCCAGCTTTTAAACAGAAGTTCGGATTTCATGCGTGATCTCGTTTAGTGCAGCCTTGATGCCTGCCATTGGGTTTTTTTATTTCAACATGTTATTAATCCGCCCAAACAGGCTGTCTCTGTCTTCGCAGACATACAAAGTAGTGAGATAAAGGATAGAATTTTCGATGAATTTAACAGCCTTTCAGTTTTTTATCGTCAAGTAGATTGCCAAAAGACTTTATATAGACCTTAACGCCCTGGTTCTCAGGTTTACAGGCTGAGATCCAATCTCAGCCGTCCATTAAAGTGCTGTTACCAGCTAGTAACAGCTCCACCGGTAGATATGTTATGCTGTTTCTCTGCTGTTTCTCATAACATCCTAGGGTAATACAGAATAACTCCAGATTTTGTCCATAACGCTCATAACATCCTAGAGTGATACCGATCTGCCCAGAAAAGCTCCAGATTTTACCTGAACGCTGCCCTAAAATGGATTCTTGAAGCGATCATCTGCTCTGTTTTAAGAGTTTGAAGAGTTTTAAGAGCTTTCAAGATTAATCCGGCAGATCCCGCGCCCCTTGCTTCTAATATCCGACACGCTTCTATTAAAGGCACCTCTATTACGCTATTCTTCTATTAGGCTTCTATGCTATTCGGCTATGCTTCTATTACGCTATGCTTCTATTCTCGCACCTCTCGCCCCTCGGGTAGAGGTTTGAAGCGATCATCGACATGCTTCCTCCGCCTTCGCACCTCGCGCTCGATCCGCCCCGGAGCAAACCCTCGAGGGAGAGCAGTTAAGAGGACGTCACGGCCCTCGGACGTTAGGAGAAAAAAATTTCGGGCGGTGAAAATGCCGCAGTGATTTTCAATCGCCCCTCAAATTTTTTCCGGTGAACGCCCTGGGCCGTGGGCTATCTACACCATATATAATCCTGCGACCCTTTATGTATTAAGATGGTTTTTCAAATCTGCGGCCTTCTTAATTGTTTCTTGACAAAGAGCACCGAGGTTTCGTGGAATTCTCGGATGATACAAGCACTTTAGCTGTAGGTTCTTCTACGGACAATATTTTGCCAAGTGAGCAAGTGGAAGCAAGTGGCAATGATCTATTGTTGGGTGCATCCGAAAAGGAAGATAGTCGAGCTACCATAAGTAATGGCTCATATGCATCGGGCATAGCATTGTGGATGCTAGCCAACATGACATGACAAGAATGCAAAGGCGTAAGCTTTGTCTTAGCAATTGATGATCTTCTTGACCGAGTTTGGCACCGGAGGCATCTCCAAAGATCAAGCTTAATCCAAAGCTGCGCGCTTGACCCATCGTTGTTTCAAAGGAAGTGGAGCCGACTATCCGTTGTACACAAGCTCGCACGCATTAATCGCTCGTTAGGTGTGGTGTTGTAACAATTATGTGATGATATGGTGAATTTTACTGAATCTGATCTTACCGGATTACAAATGTTCATGGATTTTTATAGGAATATCCCCTTCGAGGCCGCCGTTCAGGTCCTCACCGGTAATCGGTCCGCAACCCTCGTAAGGCCACATGCAAGAAAACTTGATACAATGCATGTTCAGCAAGTCCAATTTGTTGTACTGGTTTTACATACTTTCTTCTTATTCAAATGTATGTTATTGGCGCATCTGATCTGCTTGCCGTCTATGGAAACAAGCTGCTATTAAGTTTGGAGTTATATTAGAGTTTTCTTGTTTTTCATGTAATTCAAATTTACAGAGCTGCAGGTTGTAATGCAAGCAGAGCTGCAGGTTATAATGCAAGCAGCTCTAGTGTTGAACAAGAATGGAGTTCTTGTAATATGTGGACACTGTATGTATGTTTGGTGTTAAGTAGTCTGTCTGGACATGTTTCACTTCAACAATACAATTGAGGCAACCTTCGGGTGAGGTGGAAAATGGGGTTTGACCCCATCTTGTTTTTGGATGAACGGCTATAGTTTGTGGGGTTGGAATAATCCATGGAATATTACTTGGATCAAGGGCCAGGGTTAGACGAGTATGAGAACCCCTTATGCTAGTTTGTGCACACGTTTTCATTTGCATTGTTTTTATGATTTTTATATTATATAGGCCCTAAATTTTTTGTTCTTCACAGATCTCACAAACATATAACAATATATAACAAAAAATAAACAATGATTATATGACTTTCTTTTTTGTTTAGATGCTACATATTCACTCAAGGGAGTTTGGACTGTGTATATGTTGTATTGTTGCTTGTTTGTTTATTTGGTTTTGTTTTCTTTTGTTAGGGCCCGAAGGGCCAAAATTTTTTTTTCGTATAACTACCAACACATAACTATCATTAACATTAATTATTACAAACCATTGCGTTCCACACTTAAAAATAAAATTCCCCCTTAAACCCTCTTTGGTTTGGGTGCATATTCACACGGGGGTTGACGTAGGGCGGCGAGAGCCCCTAAAATCATGTTATACATGTACAAAATCAATATCATATAGTACATTGTCTCAAATCTTATACTATTTCGCAAATTGTGTTATACAGTATACCAAAACTTGTACAGGCATACCCCACAAATGAGGATCTCTATGTACGGTCTAGATCGAGGAATAAAAGGCATATATGCTCATCCAACAGCTCTCGATGCCCGGAGTCACCCCCTGTGTGAATATGCACCCAAACCAAAGAGGGTTTAAGGGGGAATTTTATTTTTAAGTGTGGAACGCAATGGTTTGTAATAATTAATGTTAATGATAGTCCATCCTACAGCTCCCATATGGATAGCGCGCAACCAGTGCGAATACACTTACAAATGATTGGTCGCGCTATATTTGTAATCAAATCAATCTTGTTAATTTGGAAGTTTCCGGCATGGTGAAAAAAGTTTTGGATTTTTTTTAAAGATGATTTCCTAAGATTGTTGGGTTTTTAGTGGCCGGAAAATTTTAGCATTCTTCCAAAAATCGATAACATTTTTTGCTTATGCTTTTGAGCAGGGGTTCTTGAACGCGATCCATTATCTCGGCATGCATGCCACGAATGACCGCAGAAGTGGCTCCTGCTTGATTTTTATCTCCCTTCTCGATTCGTGAGCCTTATTCTGTGTTATAAATTTTGAGCCTTTGAATTTACCGGCTTCCAAAACTATTGTATTTTGAGGTGATTGTATTTGTTTCTTGGATTATTTGGATTATTTATGGCATCTCGATTGTTTGGTGGCATAAGTTCGTCTCTAATGCTAACAGACGCAATGTAAGGTGGTTGGGGGCAGGGCCCAACCGAGCAATGTAGTGTGGTGTGTGGTCACATGTCCAGTTGGATGCTGCCTAGTGGCGTGACGTTAAAATACTATCTATCTATCTATCTATCTTCTTACAAGAGTTCATAGCTTCTCGATTCTATTTATTCTGATGCTCTCAGGTTGTCATCATCTGCATTCATCTATGGGTTTGGGATGCACAAATTCTTTTATATGACAGCTAAAAGACCTGACCACCCAAACGTCTTTTATTTCAGGCAGTTGCAAAAGTTGCGGAGAGCAAATTTGCAAGCCTCCATGTTGTTGCAGCAAATTCAAACAGAGCAATCAAGCAAGCGACAAATTCAAGTTTGTTGCATCAAATACAAGCGCAGGTAGAGCGAGTCTTCTCTTTGAGGTTTGTACGAAATAACACTAGCAGTTCCATATCATTTATGCTAATGGATAAAAGATTTGTGTTGTTTCATGAGTACAAAGAAAGGTAGAGCATGCATGCAATAGTAGTTTTTTTTACTAATTCAAAAGCGGTATTGCATTTCAAGATGTAAGTTACTGGAACATATCTTGCTTTGGAATTCTATGCTGGTTGTTAGTGTTATAATGAGCTGCAATGTGAGAGGAGTTAAACAACTTCTGTATGAATTGCATTCTCACCTTTATTGGACTACTGTCTGCAGGGTATGCACAGGGTTCTATAGTTCCAAACGTTGAGCATGTATTGCCAAACACATGCCAAACACATGTGACCATAACTATTTCAAATTTTGGAAATCTGTAAGGGTTCTATGACAGTATCATAATTTTATTTGATATACATAGAAAACTGTTTCTTTGAGCTTTAGGATATGTTTTTTGTTGTTCCTTTTCTCTTTGGTATAAGCTCTAAAAGCTGCATTATCTGAAGATGGTACAACATTGATCTGTGCAAATTTAACAGATCTTGCTCTCATCGCAAACCAGCTAATGGATCCGCTGCCTATTTACCTGTAATCACTGCCTTTAATTATTCTGGATATCAGTGCCAATAACTTCATGGCATGTGTCTTTATGAAAATACTTACAAGCAACACTTTAGAATCTGCATTTATTTTTTCATATATTGGGATTTAAAGGCTGTACAACATGACATGATCAGTTTTGTGCATGTTAAACTAGATGTGCTAATATTATCGTGATTGCCTTTGTTCTTATCAACATCATGGATCGAGAGATTGCAAGTTTGAGGGAGACATTATATCAGCAAAGGTCCACAACTTAACCTTTTTTATAATGACTTCTAGATTCTCATAATTTGCAAGGAACAGATTGAAAGCACCAAGGTCTATGATACCATTTTAGCAGTACTGTCCTTGCTGCCCAACGACCATAGAGCTGGTCTTATGGCAATGAATTGCAGGTGTATGAGTTTTATATGTGAATGTGTCAATTCAGCCTGATATTCCATATCTTCAGATTTGTATCAGAGGCAAATGGAAGTCCATGGAAATGTAATTGGAATAGTAGTATATGACCCCTCTTACTGGGCTGTATATTTGGATTAATCCATAACATTACACAAGCATTCAATACATGCTATGTTGTCTAAAGAATTGGAGCTGCCTTCTACAATTGTGAGGAAGATAAACTGGGTTCCATAATTGTTCACCTTCTGTGCTCTGGCTAGACTAGACCAAGCTTTCTAGAATTATCACATTTGCTTCATGTTGAAGGTATCATGCAAAATCTGTGTCATTTTTGTTGTGCTGAATGCTTTTTGAGTTCATATAGAGACTGTTAATCCATAAAATACATCATGAAAAAATTGATTGATTGCAATAATTATCTAGACTAGGCTTAAAATAGGATTTGTAGACTTATACAGCAACATACATTACCATACTGGGACCAGCTAGGATTTTGAGAGGAACATAAGTGTTGTAGGGTATACTGGCATCCACATGTCACTGTTACAAGCCCTCTAAACTATGCATGTAATCTTCATAACTCTCAAGCCAGCAAAGACACATCAATTGCAGATGTTGCAGTTGATATACTTTATTATTACTGCTTCATTTTCTACGTTAAACAATATTGTTTTCATGTTGATAATTTTATTGCTTGCATCTGATTGTCGCTGACTAGACTTTTTTTTTCAGGAAATGTCGGTGAAGCACTCCCATGATATGTTCTCAAGATGCAACGCAGCTTGGGAGATTTGATTCCTGTCATATTCCTTAGGCAACATTTTTTTTTTTTTTTTTTTAAGTAAGAGGCGTTTTTTCCATTAATTAATTAAAGCCATACAATAGTCTGACTAATGGGAAAAAATTCCACATTAGCAACCACCAAAATTAAATAACTTAAGAAGAAAAAATTAATAGTAAGTATCTTCAAGTTTATAACAATTTAGCTCCAGCTACACAAAGATTCTGCTACAAATTGACTAGATAAACTGCCTTGCCCTCTATGAGAGAGCAGAAATCACAGATTCCTGATATGACAATTGGTCCAAAAAACCGCATGAACAAAATGCCAAGCAAAATGCTAGAGCATGAAGTTAAACAAAAAGAAGATAAGTTATTGAGCATTAGCAGATGACCGTGAACAGGATTTGGAAGCAAAGGAGAAGGAGATAATCTGGAATATGGGATTGGTGTTTGGCAAAGGTGGCTCATTGTTGCATTATCTGATCGAAAATGGAGTTATAAACCCAGTAGAAGCCCTTGTCTGTACCAAATTGGTAGCTGTTAAATTCTGATCCATTCTCCATCAGCAAGGAGTGTATGTCCTCTTTTCCCATCAAGAGAAGCAATGTACCATACAAGTCAGCCAACATCTTATGAGAATAGTATAATTCCCTGTATCTGCTGAGCTGCCTATCTGTCAAAGAGTAGTGGTACATGAACAAGAAATTGAAAATGCAGTACATCTGTACGACCTCTCTGCAATATATCCTGGCCCAAGAATTTTCATTACTGTTAAGCCTGACCTGGTATAGTTTTTACTTCATCCACTGTTGCATTTGGCCCTGGAGGCTTCAGATCTGTGACACCTGTGTTGTTGCTGTACAAGGTAGCTTCATGGTAGCTTAACATTGTGTCAAATTTGTTCCTGCCCTCCCCCTTGAGAAATTCCAGGTACTCTATCAATGAGATCAGAAAAAGGGGCATTAGAATTGATAACATGAAGGGTTGAAACAAAGATATTGAAGCGACCTATAAATTTACCAATTGCATTCCATTTCCCGTCATAAGAATCTGCAACTTTACTTTTGTGAGCAGTGCCATAAGCTTCTAAATCCAATTGAAAATGCATCTTAATCCAAAATATGGAAAAGTTTTTATGACCATGCACAATCCTATTCCTTGCTTTCCAAATATTCCAAAGAGCAGTGTACATAATTGTGTTTTTGAAAGCATCATTATTTTGAATGCACTTTAACAAGTTAAACTGGTTATGCACACAGAATTGATGGCCAAATTTACTGTAAAACCAATTCCAAAAATCAAGAAGCTTGGGACACTCGAAGATATGCTGCATGGTTTCATCCTCAGAGCAGTTAGAATGACATGCAGGCCTAATGGCAGAATTCCTCTTAGACAAAGAAACAAGGTTTGGGAGGCTTTTTTGAGCAATCAACCAAACAAAATAATTTACCTTTGGAGGGCAATAGGAATTCCAAATGTTTTTGAACAGACTATGGCATTCATCTTCTGTGATTGACCACTTTGTCCTGGCTTTAACATGACCTGTCTTGTGATTCAGTCTGGCATAGACTTTACTGACCTTATACTTATTAATCCCATTTATTTTCCAAATTAGACCATTGCCATTCTCAGCCAGATTAAGGTTATCAGTAAGGATATTTCTGAAATGAAAGTAGATAGATTTATCACTGGAGATGCCATGAATTATTCTCCTCAAATTGGTCCAGGAAATTAAGTGCCCATTGGAATACAAATCTTTAACATGTGTGATACTATGTTGATGCCATTTTTTATAGATTTTGGAATGTCTCAAAGCCAGAGTATTTCCATAGCTATCTTTGAAGCCAGCAGACCAAAAAAGAGAGGAACTCATGTGATGATCTTGCAAATTTGGGTCATCAAAACAATTTTGCACTACATTCCAAGCTTTAATCATGTTTTGCATAAGAGGAGATGTATTGCTACCAGGATGAAGAGTGCAGAAGGCAGACTCAGGCAGAGAGTGCTTTATAGAGGGATGTCCATCAGGATATGAACATGTCAGCCAGTATCTAATGAAAATTGAAGCCAAAGAATTATTTCCATCTAAGGTTCTCCATATAAACTTTCCAGCCAAGGCACATGCTTGAAGATATAAATCTTTGCAGCCTAAACCTCCAATTTTTTTAGCTCGAGTGACAGAGTCCCAATTGACTGAGTGTGATCCCTTCCAAATAAAGTTTCTAATGGTCTTCTCAAGCTCATTGTAAATGCATTTAGGTGCCACCAGAGCAGAAGAGAAGTATATATGAGAGGCTGACAAAACAGAATTTGCAATTAGGGTCCTGCCAGCCAGAGAGAGAGTGTTTCTGAAGAAATTCAATTTTTTCCTAATTCTATGAATGATAGGGTCCCAGAGACATTTTATACTGGAATTTAGGGATAATGGCATACCTAAGAGCTTGGTTGCTTGCATAGTATCAAGAACTTTAATGCCACAAAGGTCAGCATGGGGAGAGTCACCAATAATTATGCTTTTGCCAATGTTCAAGAAAATACCAGAGGCAGAACAAAAAGAGTCCACAATGTTCAGAAACTTGGGAATATTCTCAAGAGTGGAATCTAAAAAAGCAAAGGCATCATCTGCATATTGAGAGATAATAAGGCTACCATTATTATCTGGAAGTTCGAGGCCTTTAATATAACCACTGTTTTGGTAGAAAACAATTGCCTTAGTTAGCATTTCAGCCACAACTAGGAATAAATAGGGAGCTAGAGGGCAGCCTTGCCTGACACCTCGTGCAAGTTTGAAGAAAGTGGAAGGGGAGCCATTGATCAAGACAGCAGAATTTGCCATGGAATTAAGCCCAAATATCAAGGAGATGATTTTATGATTGAAACCAATTTTTTTCAAAGCAAATTCTAAGAAGTCCCAGTTGACAGAATCAAAAGCTCTTTTGAAATCTAACTTTAAGAGAACACATTTCTGAGAGGAGATTCTATTCCAATGCAGACCCTCCATGGCCACAATGTAGTTATCTAAAATGAATCTATTGGGCAAGAAGGCAGATTGCTTGATGTCAATGTATTTTTGGGAAGGGTTTAACTCTGTTGTCAATAATCTTAGCACACAATTTATAAGTAGAATTGGTTAATGAGATAGGCCTCCAGTCAGAGAAAGAAATAGGCTTGTCAACCTTAGGAATGAGAGTGATAAAGCCAGCAGAGATGGAAGGGTGCAAATGATCAGCCTTCCAGAAGCCATGAACCAATTGGACAATATCATACTTTAAAACCTCCCAGAAATGCATGTAAAACTCAGGTGGAATGCCATCAGGTCCAGGAGATTTGCCTTTGCTAAAGCTCATTAGAACATTATAAATTTCATGCTCAGTTGGAATAGCAGCAATGGAATCATCCATCAGGCTGTTATTATCAGGAATAATCTGACTGATCTGAGTGAGAAATTCATTTCTCTTTGATTGGATTTGAGCATTAGAATCACTTTCTTTGAATAAAGAAGCATATTGGTCATGAAAGAACATCTTGATTTCAGAAGGAGTGTCAATATTAGTACCATTCTCGGATTGAACTTGAATAATGGAATTATTGAGCAATCTGTTTCTAGCAACTCTATAGAAACATTTTGAACTACCACAGTCCATCTCCTTATTGTATTTGATCTTACATTTGATGGCATAACTCTTAGCTTCAATCTCCTCTATTGATTTAATTTTATTTTCCAAGATTTCCTCACCAACTTGAAGATTTACATTGTGAGGTTCCCTTTGAAGCTGAGATCTAATTTCACTCATTTGACTAAAGAGACTGTCTTTCTGTCTAGATCTCTCTTTGTAATTGGATTTGGACCAATTTTTGATCCAAGATTTTATCTGCTTGATCTTGAAATAGAAGCATTTCATGGATTGAGAACCCCTAACAGTACCATTAGCAGAAATGTCAATGTTCTGGTCATTTTGCAGAGAATTAAAGAAATTCTTGAAGTCCAGGCAGACTCATTTTGAAGAAGAGAACAGTTGAATTTAAAAGGAACATTCCCCTCTCTTGGAAGACTCAGAAGGTGACTTGTGTGAAGAAATTGTGGTTGTTGATCAGAAATAGAAGTAGCCTCATCACTGACCACATAGCAATTATCCCAGAAAGAGGTTTCAGAATTAGAGACATAAAACCTATCGAGAGCACAGTAAACCCTGTTAGAGTTCTTTTGCTTGTTTGACCAAGTGTAATTTGCAGTTGAAGATGGAACATAGATCAAGTTGGTATCAGAAATAAAAGTATTCCAATTTTCTCTCTCAGTAGAGGACATACTAATTCTATTTCCTAGCTTCATGTCCCAGTTTGGAGTATTGTTGAAATCTCCAGAGATGACCCAGTCCATTTGAGGTTGAGAAGAGATCCAAGTATTGATGCCAGGCCAGATAACTTCCCTATCTTTTGGATTTGTGGGAGCATAGATATTAATGACACCAAAACTAGAATTATTAATGGAGAAGATCATTGCCTGCCAACATTTACTAGGGCTATTGTAATAAGAAACATGAGTCATAGATTTCCAAATTGTAATCAAGCCACCACTGGTACCAGTAGCCTCAATCCAAATAGAGGAAGAACCCGGATAAATCCAGTCAGATAGGCTAGAACTCTCAAATTTGGGAAGCTTGGTTTCTTGAAGCAAAATTATGTCAGCCTTATAATGTCTAAGCTGAGAGATAACTCTCCTTCTCTTGATTGGGCCTTTAGCCCCCCTAACATTCCAGGTAATTATTTCATTATAAAAAACCAGAACCTAGGAAGGGAGCTAGAAGTTTGCCTTTATTATTTGAATTTCCTGGTCTTTTTGCTCCTAGTATTTTCAGCTGGAGTTCTGTGAAGATAGGATAAGACATTTGGTTTGGCAGTAGCCTTTTCTTCTTTTTAGCTTTAGAAATACACTTGGAAGTTTTGGTGACAGGATCAGAGGACAGAAAACTTTCTTTTCCCCAGTTTTCCTTATCACTATCATTATCATTATCTGAGCAACCACCAGAAATGAACTCAAATAAATTGAAATTATCTTCCTTAGATAGAAAAGGGGAACTTGCCTTTCTGAAATGCCTTCTTTGTTGCATCCATTTGGAGTATCCAGAATTTGAGCATCCGAGCAGTGAGAGTCCTTGAGCATTCCAATGTCTGTATTCTTGTCTTGACCAGGTGTTTCCTGAACAATATCAACATCTGCAGCTGTTTCTTGCACTTCCTCATTAAGAAACCACATTACCTTGCTGTTGGATGCAAAAAGTAAGCCATCTTGCAAACTTGCTAACTGGTTCTCAATTTCCTTTGAAATTGAGGAGGAGCAACAAGGTTTGGGAGGGGACATTTTAGATAAATCAATGAGGGGATCAATGGATGGCTGTAGATGGGAATTGGCAATTTCTTAAAGGGGAAGATGAGCATCTTCCTGACACAACTTATCTGCTTTATTACTCAATAAATTATCTAATTCTTGATCAATATTTAAGCTAGCAAGTACCTGGAATTTGTTCGAGCAGAGAACCTTGTCAATGGAGAAGTCCCCATTATCATTTGGATGATCACACAGAAGAGTAGGTTGAATAATAGATTGATCTGCAACATTAGGTTGGCTTGGTGGTGGCAGGATTGTGGCACCTTCATGATTTGTAGTTGTTGTAGTTGTTGTAGAAGGTAGACCTATGGCCTTAGAATGACCATTGTTTGTTCCCGATCTGCAGTAAAGCAGATTTGCTGAGACATTTTGAAGAACTTTTCTTGATGATTGGAGTGTCTCCTTACATGGAACCTGTGAAACAACTGTGTACTTGTCTGCTAAAATTTGGTCACAGATTTTCAGACCTTTAAGAATGGCTGGCTGCTGAGGTGCATGGCTTTTATTAATTAATGGAACACTCTTGACTTTAGCATGAGCCAAATGATCAAAGGAATTATGAGATTCTTTAATCACTTGATTTAGCATGCAATGAAGTTTCTCTGTCTTTGACTCGTTGACCTGCATAATAGCCTTCCCCATTTCTTTCATAATTCTGGAGAACTTTGATTCCTGAGTGGGATCCATAATCAAAGTTTTTCTTCTGATAATGTAAGAAATTATCAGAATTGTCTGTCTCTCTATTAGCACCTTCCAATCTCTTCATTTGGTTATTCCTGATTCTCCTTACACTGCCATTGACTCTGGTCCACTGATGACCTTGACTGGACTTGACTTCCAGATTGGTCAATGTAGAATTTGCTGACTTGTCTGACTTGAGCAAATCTTTAGAATTGTTACCATTGAAATTGTTTCCATTATCATAAGGTAGCACTTTGTCAATATTCTGTTGATGCTGAGTATCCTTATTGATATGATCAGAGTTACATTCTTTGTACCAAAAGTGTCTTCTCGAACAAATCTGGCATTGAGGAGGTAAACCAGCCCATCTCAAGAATAGATTGGAGTTTTGGCCAAAGGCATCCAAGAAAGGTATAGATGTTGGGATATTTTTTGATAGGTCAAGTTGAACAAAGGCTCTTGGGGACCTGGAAGTGGAGTATTCAGTGCAGATATAATTCCCAATGGAATTAAACAAAAGCTTGAAACAATCCTCATTCAATATATTGGATTCAGGCCTTGCAATGTTGTAGATGCCACACAAAAATTGTCCATGTCCTCAATGTTCAATTTAGGATCCCATTTTAGAAAAGCCAGGTAATTTGATTCAAAGGTAAGGGAACCAAGTTTGAGGAAATAATTAGCAGTTCTTTGACTACCACATTCTACCATAATGAATGGAAAATTTAACCAGTACATGGCATTGATAAGAACTCCTTTTTGAAGGTTGAGGCAAAAAGACCAAAGCTTGTCAAGCTGGATTCTAGTTCTTGTGACTTTAATTAGAACAGCAGAATCTCTAAGAGTGGACATTTTTTAATGAACAGATGGGATATCAAGGGAAATACCATGGTATAATTTTTGCTTGCTTCCCTCAATTGGACGAAGCTCCTTCAGGGCAGCATCATATGTGTCATCAGGCTGAATTTTTGCATTGGGCTTCGGAACTCCATATGGCAAAGGAGTTTGTGAAACAGGGTCCAGCAATGGAACACGACCCCACATATCTGGATCTTTAGAGAAGTTATCCCAGACTGGAGTTTTGTAGGTCTTAGGATCCATAGCCTGAATTTGACCTGCAAAGTTAGCGAAATTGCCAAAAAGAATGAAGTCATTGGGATTTTTATGGAAGGAGCTTAACTTGTGAAGAATAATAGTCCGGTCTCCAGGCGACAGAGCAGAGAAAGAGTGGAGCAAAGGAAGAAATTTAGGGCTAATAGAATTTTTTTTATCCATTAGAAAGGCTCAGGAGAAAGCAACAAAGGGCAAAAATAACGCAGAGAAAGGTAATTATGAAGAAAGATGGAAAATTGGAATGAAAGATGGCATGAAAGAGAGACAAAACAGCTATCTATTAAAGAGATGAGTGAGAAATCCCCTTTTCCAGAAAAGATTGCAAGATTACAAGCAATTCTTCTAGTTGTTGAAAAATCTCCCAATTCAGTTTCCGAGAACAATTTGATAGTGATCTTTGTGTCAAACTGCTCAGAGTATGCTCGAATAGTTGCTGAAGCTTCAATATTTTTGGTACCAATGAATTCCTCCAGCAAGAATCAATAATCTGTATCTCAAATTCTTCACACCCCGGAACAAAAGAACATTCAAATTGAAAATTTTGATGAGGAAAAAGACCCCTGATAATGAGAGAGTTCCAAAGATCAGAAGATACGCCAATTAGAAAACCACAAAATAATCTGCTTTCCTGCTTCAGAATTGCAAAGATTTTAGTATCCATAGGTAGATCTTTGCATTCTAATCTCAGAGAAAAGCTAGCCCCTACAAGGCTCAACAACATTTTATTTGTCCAGCATAATGAGCAACTCAATTTATAGGTAATGTCTGCTATAGTTTTTATGCTTTCACACTTATAATCTGCGTCCCTGGGTCAGATTCAAATAAAATTTACATTTTCACTATACTTAGATTTTAGAACTAAGGAATTAAACCGTGTTATTGTTCTCACAATGAAATGCTCTAGATAAACATTTTTTGGCCATTTAGTTTAAATGTGCTCTTGGGATTATACTTCTCAATTCATTTGCGGGTTTCTACAAGTCCATTTTTTGTATATAAACTGCTTAACGTTCTTTCTTGCATCTCCTTGAGCTGGTCCTTACGTTTCTCTCCAATCCCATTCAACAAGCTGGTGTTTTGAATCTTGAAATGTCCAGGTCAGTTGGGCATAGGACAAAATAGAGCAGCAAAAATTGCATTCCAGGGTCTTCTAACATACTTAAGATCAGGGTTTTCTAAGGCACTTGATCTGATATTCAGGGTTTCTAAGCTGCTTCTACAAGATTTGCAATCTAAGGTTTTTTGCCAGTCTAGATTTGCTTGGCTCCTCAGAGTACTGAGTTTTCTGAGGAAAGGTTTTTGGAGGAGCCATGATATGTGTAAGCAGGTAAACAAGAACATTTATTTGCTTGATTTTGACGTCTCACAACTTCTTTTAATATCCTCACCTCAAATAATAATGCTCAGTTTTCATTCTCTCAATTTTTGTGGGATTTAGTGCAGACAATTGCAAGAACATTGTTGTTAGACGACCGATGGGTAACAGTGTTGATGTTGTTGTAACTGGACAACATGCAATATCAAGGCATGACGATTAACCAAGGAAATGAAGAAAGAAAACAAAAACATAGATGTCAATGTTTCTTTGCCAGTGGTTGAAAGCACATATACTTCATATTTGTATGCACTCTGCCTAACAAGTTCTATAGTAGGCGATGCCATTGTAACGCTTTTGAACTTACAGTCCCAGAGGCCTCTGGAAGTAATCTGACGAGCGAATGTGTAGGCGATAAATGTTTGTCACCAACCTTTTTTTGGGGCGTGCATTTTGAAGGTTGAAGCTTTAATTTGGATCTTGCTGATATATCCCTTGCTCCATCCCTTGCTCCAGTGCTTAGTTTGTCTTTGGCTCAAGCATCCCTTCCTCCAGTGCTTAGTTTGTCTTTGGCTCAAGCATGCTTTAAACATACTCCAACACACGTGCATCTTGGCTCCTGGGCCTAGAGAGTTGATCAGAATTGGATCCTTCGTTAGCCTATGAAATAGATCTTATGACAAGTCTTATGTTGCAAGATCTTTGTCTTGCAAGTGATAAAAGTAATGATATTGTTTCTTTACGATTAATTTGTAGTGACTTCACTCTTTAATAAAAGATGGCTACAACTTGAGACCATTGATGGTTATATTGATCTGAGGGGTTTTTTTTGAAGCATAAGTGAATATGACAAGGCAAGATGAATTGACGTTTAGTGTGCAAAAATTGGTCACAAATGTAGGTTTTTCTTTTGTTGCAACACTTTGCATGAGATTGGGTAGACCATTCGAAACTTCATTCGGTTGGATAGAAAATTAATGTCTATATAGTCCATAGTGTTATTTTTGTTCCTTTTAAGAGAGTAGTTTTAAAGATGCAGGTTCCTCACTTTCAACATTGCAACTTCATGGCATTATGAAGAGAACAATAATGAGACCCACCAATAAATCTTTGTATGAATGCTTTATATTGTTGGACACATACATTCAACAATCCTACCCACAACTTAACACATTGTTCTTTCCCACAACTTCAACTATAACTATTGTTGCTTTTACATTGCAACAAAAATTCCTATAGGTTGTTAAAGCCCGAAAATGCTTCATTGTAAAATCATTTTAGTAAAAGTACACAAAGTAATATCACATACCTATAGTACAACATTTGATGTCAGATTCAAAATTTGGGCGCAATGGTCTTTTATCTTCACCGATGAATCTTAAAGAGTCGTTGATCACCAACAAAGAGATGAATGCCTGCCTTTAAACACCTAGCAATATATTCCCAATTTAATAATCACGAATAAACAAATGAAGCAAACCCATTTGCGATTTGCTGTTGCTGTCATCTACGATATAACAAGTATTTGCAAAAACCAAAAGGATCGTATAAAAAATAAATAAATAATCGTTCTATAGTTATGGACTTTACCAAAACTTGGAACGATCATAACTATCTTACAAAGTCTGTTGCAATATTGTTCGCACAAGGTGAAAGATTTAGAACATGATCCAACTTAAACCATGTGGGCAAAGTAACAACGTTGTTTCCTAAAATGGAGATGTCCTATTTGTTGTAATTCCACGTGGGTGAATGCCTTGATAATTAACATTCTAAAACGACAATATCTTTTATTTTTGTAGACATTCACTCCACACATCATCTATCATCTCTCTCTCAACCACTAATGACTTTATCATCCATATGACATCACCTTTTTTTTTTTAAAAAGAGCCATTGTTAGCTCATTACATAGGTCCATACTACCTACCATTGGTGCCATCCTCATTGTTATACACACCTAGCACCTGAATTTTTGCTATATCTATTGGATCTACATCTTATGCCCCGCAACCTCATCATTCCTTGCAACAAAATCGTACTTCCAGAACAGCACATTGGATATACACAACTTCTTATGATTGATATCATGACAACGCCAATAGTTGGAGTGGAAACCCCAAATTGTTGTATATGAAATACATATTCAAAGAATACAAATTCTATGCTCCATCGTTCTTCTACAATCTTTAAATGCAAATTTGCATGCCGAAAATCCTATTTTAGTATCAAACAACCACTTCTCAAATTGTTACTATGCCCGGCAACGCCGGGCACCATAACTAGTACCCTATAATTTGCAATGTGTGCCAATGGGACTCGAACCTCCATAAAAGAAGAACAAAACTTTTTTGAAGAGTACTTTAACCAGCACCTCTAATACCTATACGTGCTTAAGAAGAGAGACATTTTACTACCCCTACCCCCAAAAAAAAAAAAAAACCCTTTTTTTATGATCCTACTCCTCTTGCATGTGAATGGCATAGGACCATTGTTTATGCCACCGTATTCATTTCCCCACGGCCCCCCCGACCATTTTTATGCTTATTCGATTTCCCCCTGGACCCCCAATCATTTTTATGCTTATTTACACTTGCGTCGCCCAATACCCCATGCGGCCGTTGGATACGCCCATCCTAGGGCTCTCGTATGGCTGGCGCTCACACTGTATTTATAATCAAATACCCTATAATTTGCAATGGTTGCCAATCCCGTCGATACCATTTTCCTACCCCTTTTTGTATGATCCTACTACTCTTGCATATTACTGGCATATGCCCATTGTTTATGCCACCGTATTCATTTCCCCCCTGGACCCCCCAATCGTTTTTATGCTTATAAAGTATAATGACGGTGAAATACTAAATGTTGAAGGGTATGGATCATTTACTATTAAATTACACATGGCTCCAGATCTAAAAATAGAGATAGCCATGTATAATATCAGTTCCACTGCTGCAAAGATGTCCATGAATTTCTTGTATTGTGATCATGTAATGAAAGCGACAAAGAACGGGCCTTCAATCAAGATCTCGCACCTAATCAACATGTCAAAGATGACACTTTTGATCCTATTTAACCAATTCCATTAGAGAGAGTTCATCCCTGCACTCTCCATGCCCTTGTTAGAATTGTCGAGATGATGATTTTTCATTTGGAGTGTTTTGTATGGAATATAAAAAACGAGATAAAAAGAAATGAAGCTATTGCTATCTGAAGCAGATCTACATGGCAGATGTGTCGAATTAGAGAAGGATTTGATGCAGTCTCATGGAAGAAGTTCAGTTCCAGCAAAGGTCTTTGTTGGCGGTAACAAGGCAAGGCATTTTCTGTCCAATGATAGTAAAAGAAAAGGTGTCTTTAATTTTGACAATAAGCTGGTAAATGCTGAAATTGATAGGATAATGCCATGACAAGAAAATGCTATGCATAGAATATATTGTCTGTGTGACATTCCAGGTATTTATATGGTATACGTATGCATATCGTGACACGTCACCAGTATCTAACAGGACCCCTAAGGGTCAGTAGGGGATAACTTGGGTTAAATTAAAAGGGATTTTAATAGCTATACTAAAAATATCAGTGGATAAGTAACCTAATTATACTAATTAGGTTATAATTAGCTAACTAAAACCAATAGGGAAGCGGCTCCTGGCCCAAATCGATTGGCCAAGTGGAAATTGTCATATTGGGAGGAGATATTGGGTCCTATCCCCATTTCGGCCCCAAAATCGATTAGGGAAGAGGAGAGGAAGAGCAGCTACCAGTTCTTGCCAACAGACCCGAAGAATGGAGGCCTTCTGTGATAATGGCTCCAGCCAAGAGACTAGTTAGTCCCTAGATAGGTTGTATTTCCGCTAACACTTCTTTGAGTAGATGAAATGGTTGTTATTATGATGATGATAGATACTTGGATGGTGTTATATTCTTTCTTTCTGTTCCTTCCGTGTATTGGAGGTTATTAAGGAAAGGGTAGTGATCTAAAATCCTCTTAAAACTAGAGATGTTTCTAGCTAGAACCCTTAAAATCCAATAATTGCGGCCTGTGCACAAGAGCCCACCTGGTTGTGGAGGCTATCTCGTGATTCAGCACTAGGCAACGAGCACAATGGTAAAACGGGTGTGGAGTCTTGCCTAGCGTGGCTACAAGATTCCTACAGTGTGCTAGGCTTATAGCCGGTCCTCCTGATGGGGACGGGTATGGGTCCGACACCTCCTGGGTCGCGGGAGCGTGCCTATATGGGCGTCCTGGGCTCGATGGGTGTGCCTAGCGATCCATGGATTTTGGGGGGTTCCAGTCGGGTACGGTTGTGTGTGCATCTAGTGGCACATAGTCTCTAGCACACCCATGGATCCATTATATTCGGGGAGGGGACACTTCCCTGACCTGCCTCATCGGACCGGGGAGATACAACCCAGAGTAGTTTCATAAGGTGATTCCATGAGACTGCGTCTCCGGAAGGCTACAATCACGCCATAGCATGTTTCAGCCTATCTACAAAGTGTGATGGAGGGGCGGATGGAGTGGACTACCCTAGCCATTGTCTTGTGCTAGCCAACGCCATGTTATACTTCCGTCTGCTGGTATCTTGAGGTCCTGACCGTTAGTCGACCCCATGGAGTCTGAGCCCAGGGTAGTGCCATGTCATGATGTGTTACTTATATCATTTATGCTTATGTTGTCCTTTCGTTGATGAGATGGATGGGCCACCCTTCGTGGTGGTACATTATTTCAGCATGATTGTTGTATGCTAACATGTATGTACGCTTCCGCTGTATAGGAATCCCATAGAGGACGTGGGCCGAATGACACCTCCGTGTTCCTCGCCCGGACACTTGGCCATCCCAAGTGATCCGAGTATAACGGAGGGCCCTACCATGGTGATGTAGTCGCCACGGGAGGGGAATTCCCATATTTGTACAATGGGAGCATCATATAGATTCTGGGAGCGTCACAATCTGATCTTAATGTCCTGCTGCAAAAGCAATACTTCACATAGGAAGACAAGATAAATTTCAGATTTTTGGTAAATGAGTATACCAAAGCAGACATACAAGCATGGGAGGAGAGCGAGGTCACGCATTATATACATTTAATTTATGCACATGGTCCTTGGTTGGCAGACAAGTATGGCAGCCTTGCTATTTGAAATATGGAAAGCATGGAGAAGTCACATAAGCAAGCCAATTGACTTTCAATAGAAAGACACAACGTGGCAGCAACAACACTTCTCATAAATCCAATCCACTCATTCAAATGGCTCAATGATTTTATAAAGGGGTTCTTGCACAACATGAGGAAAATATAGCAAGACAAGCTACGCCAAAGCCTGAAGAAGATGCAAGGAAATCAAGACAAGAGACCTTAAAAAGTTATGAAGCTTCCAACAAGATGATAGAATGGCGAGGCAAGAGCCAAAGAGTTGGAAGCAGGTATTGTTTGTAGAAACATTGTGATGGCAAGTAGGTTAAGTGCATCTACATGGGAATTGCATGCTTCATGCTTTCTATCTCTGATGGAAGTTTGCTTGTTAATGAATTTGCTCATGCTGAAAAGCTTTGTAAGTCTTGCAGGAATTTCTCTAGTTAGATTGTTGTAAGAGAGTTTCCGCAAGCGCAAATGAAAAGATCATTCAGAAAAAACTGGAAGTCACCATAAATTTTGAATGTCTCAAGAAGTTCTCGACACTCAAATAATGTAGAATACTCTTTCATACAGAGAACTCTTATCAGTTAAATCACAAGAAATACTTAATTCCATTGAAGAAGATAGGCTATATTGTTCTTCCACATGCCTCCAAATCATCTTGCCATTCTATTTAAAACATTTTCTTCTTTGAACAAAATAGTTGCAATATAAAACTTGCTTGGGAACTCTATATTCGGAAGAATAAACAGTGCTTTAGCATAATTGAAAAAGTAGAAAACATACTGATTCATTACCTGAATATGAAGGTATCCGTTGCAGCCATGCCATTGATTTGACCACTGCTTTCATGCTGTCTGCACTTCCATTCACCCATAAACATACCTTCTAATGTGCTAATTGATACATATACATGCTTTATAGATGCTGTCAAATAGGGGCCGTTGAAGATGAATGCCATACCCTACAGGGATGTCTGGTGCATGACCAAATCTGGGCGTGCTATGCTGAGTTGATTAGGCCTGACCAGCCATTACACGTCATATGCAGCGTGGCTGTAGTCTGGATGCTGAGATCATACATCTAGGAGGTAATCAATCTACGGGACCAACTTTGTCTCTGGACACACACATATACAGTTTGACAACATTCTTATTACTGCCACGGTTTTTCCCTCAAAAACATTTCGGGGCGGGGTTTTTTAACCCGGGTAGTAATAAGTCTGTTGCGTTCTCTTTTTTTGGGTCCCATTTGGTCTTCGTGGATGATAAAATCCTATTCGATTCTATTATATTCTTACAACTTATAAGGTTGGCAAATTATCTCTCACTATGATTTTGTTAATGGTTTGGCGAAAATTAGGGGTTAGGGTCTTGGTAAAAAAATTTTGGACCTTGGCTAATGTTGGCAGTTGGAAACTCTGTGGTGGCCGCCGTCCAAGCATGGCGGCCTAAGAAGCAGGAGATTTAACTTCTGCTGTTGCCATAGCTGTATCGATTCCACACATATAATCCACCCCTGTAGAAAGAGAGCTGTATTGTCTGCCAGGATCTCCTATACTCTTGTTGCCTTCAATGATGCTGCTTCTGCAGCAGACCGATAAGTTGTGTAACTTACCCATTATGGGAAGAATTTCTCTGAGGATCAACAACCATGTTGTGGGAAGCAGCAGGAAGCAACAACAATTAAGCTGGGGAAACAACAACAATTAAGCTGGGGAAATAACAGCAATTAAGCCTTTGTGGCAGTTCCCGCCTTACCAGATGCAGTGCAGGCTATGGCGGTCAGATGTAGTGCAGGCTATGGCATCTCATGCAAAGATGCTTTAAGTACCTATTGTTTCTTCTTTCCTTTCTGCTTTGTTGTTTCTGAGGCCTCTTCTTGAGGCTTCTATGTAAACCTACTTTGTGAATCCACGGGCAATGTCAAAGCTCTAGAAGCTCTCTTAAAGAGTGTGTCAAAGCTTTAGAAGCTCTAATTCGGATTGTGCATTGGGTGGTTGGGAGGTTCGGAGGAGTGTTGCAAAGGTTCCGCAGAGGTTCAGAAGAAGACTCCAACTTCTGGTGAAAATGCAGTTCTGTTTGAGCTATGTCACTTGTTTGAGCTATGTCACGTTTGCAATAAATGCCACCACTTCACTCTTCTGATCCGTTCTTCACTCTCATTTGTTCTTATGTGTTTTTCGAATGCGCAAATGGTAGTATATTCATTTCTTATGTGTATGGATTCAAGTATACCATTTGTGTATATATGTATTTAGGCATATGGGGTGCGCAAACTTATACGTGGGGCTGATGTGTAAATTCCACGGCCTTTCATTTGGCATATTCATGGAACTATGCTTGGATCCAATGATAAAAAAAAAAAAAAACAATAAGGTGTAGATAACGCCCTGGCCAGAGGGCGTTACTGAAAAAAAAATTTGAGGGCCATGTGGCCATGGCCAAAATGGCGAGGGCGTGCGCGTCGCCCTTAACACCCTGGTCCAAGGGTTTACACTGGGCACGGCACTGGCTATGGAAGATCTGCGGGGTCTTACTGTTTGCAGGCTGGGCATTCTTGCCGATGGCTCTGTTTTTCTAAAACAGAGTTTCTTCTTTCAAAAGTTTGGTTAGTTTGAAGAAATATGAAGAAAACCAGAGGTAAAGGAGGATGTTGGATCGGTAGAGGGATTTTTCAGCAAATGTTGCCGCAAATTGAGATCTTAGTGCAGAAATTTGCACAGCCCGGTCCCTGAATCAGTTAATTAAAGTCGAAAACAAAGATCTCATGGAAGCGCTGAGAAGAAAAGCAAAAACGAGTGTTGTGCCCATCATAAACGAGATCAGGGCAACAAGATCTTGTTGTCTGTAGAGCAAAAAACAGAACATCTCGTCAGGGCAAAAACAGAGCATCTGTAGAGCAAAAACAAGAGCATCTGTAGAGCAAAAACAGAACATCTCGTCAGGGCAAGGATCTTGTTGCCTTGACAAAAAGCAGCGATGGCAGCGCCGCTTTGTGCCGATGCCGATGCTTGCATAACGCCCTAGGAGAATCGAGCAGAGCCCATAACGCCCTAGGAGAATCGAGCAGAGCTCTGAAAATGTTTTGGGACAGGTTGCGTTATTAGTGGGTAACAGCTGTCCAAGGGACGGTTGAGATTTAATCTAACCCTGTAAACCCGAGGAGCAGGGTGTTAAGGATAGTGCAATAAGGACGATGCATAGAATACTCCATTATCGTGTAATTCTTTTCTATAAGAGAAAGCATCTCTCGTAAAAAGTACACTCTCTTTTTGCCAAACAGAAAAACCTAGTCTACATTTTTTCTTATGGCCCAACACATAGAAGCCGTTTTTGCTGACATTTTTGGTGATTCTTCAGATTCAGAAACAGAAGATGGAGCATCCGGCTGGGTGGCAGTGCGAGAAGTTCCTGGGCTTTGGGTTATGAGAAGCTTTCTGGCTGTGGCAAGCCAGCAACAGTTGTTGGCAGCAATAGATTCAGGCGGGTTGGTATTTTTTTCTAGGTTTGTTGCATTGGAAGGATCTTTTGAACTGGTGCTTTTCTTTTATCAGAAGGATGGTTCTCCGATTCTGAGCACAATCAGGTCACAACCTATTTCTTAGTTATGTGTTGGGTTGACTGCACATGTACAGTTCAACAGAACAATTTTACTATCTAGTATATTTTCTAGAGTTTCTTGGTCATTTTTTGCTTCGAAAATGTTAGTCACATGTGTCACTGCAGGCAATGCGATTTGGAGACCTGCCTCCTTGGGCTGTAGATCTATCCACGAAGATACGCCATGCGGCCATGTCGTTTCCTGATACAATAGAAGGGCCTAATATGCAACCATTTGCTGAAGAGATACTGTTAAGGGAACCACTATTTGATCAAATGATTGTGAATTCTTACAATCTCGGTGAGGTCAGTAGCATACTTAATCCTAAATCCAACTATTTCCCAGTCTTTCTTTATCTATTCTGTTTGAGATGGAAGATTATATGAGCGTCTGAGAAAAAGGAACAAAGCAGACTTCAAATGATAAATAAGACTAGTCTAATTATTTGTTTTGTGCACACAAGTAACTGGCCTTCTCCTGCTTGTAAATTATCGTCTTGGATCCTCGTTTGGAGGTCATCTATTGGGCAATGGCATTTGGTCTTCCAATTAGTTCTTAATAAGACTGATGTTCTACGGAACTCCATGGTTTGGTTCTTAATAACACTTTCATATGTTCTAGGAAACTCCCTGATTGAAGTAAGTGGCAACCAATTAATGAAGCATTGCTTTCATTAGGGGATATGTGCTCATGTGGATCTACTTCGATTCGATGATGGAATAGCAATAATCTCCCTAATTTCAGCGCGAGTGATGGTTTTTAAACCTGTGAACAATAACTATGGAGAAACGACGAATGGAGCAAAGGAAACATGCAAGGAAGTGATCGAATACAATGATAATGCTATGCTTCCAAGCATAAGGGTGCATAAAGAAATACCTATTCTCTTATTGCCTGGAGATTTGGTTCTGATGTCAGGTGAAGCCAGATATGGGTGGACACATGAAATAAATGGGGACACTAGCCAACAAGTCTGGAAAGGTGTGCAGTTGCAGCAGGACAAACGGGTTTCTGTGACGCTTCGTTTGCTTAGGAAAGATATGTGTTAGGGGGATATTAGACAGTGACACAACACCCACCCACAAGTCTGGAAAGCTCTATATTATTGATCATAACTTCATACAGTTGAACATGGTCTGTTTAAAGATTTTTTTTCAGAAACTAACGAAAAAGGTATCAGCTGTCACTGAGTGAATTGTACGCACATTCTTGTATTTCTTGCTTCTCAGATTCACAGAGTCAAACTGAGAATATATACGAAAATTGTGAGGACCAAATATCTCAAAAGCTAGGCAGACTAGAGGTTGCTTTCTAGTCCAAATGCTTTGATGAGTCCTTGCTTGATAGGTCCTGGTCATGCAAAATCCATTGCTAGAGGAATATCTCCCATGCAGAATTCAGAAGGAGTTTGGAGATCCATTCATTGCGGGATGTGTTTTTTTTCTGGTGTTTTCCAAGTTTATGATTGGAGATGTATTTATGATATGTGTATAGATCCCTGTTGCCCATAGTCTTAATGATTATATTGCATAATCCTAGTATACGTGGGGCGCAACATTTTGCTGCACAGCTTGTAATCTCACTGCTAATATAGGTTTCTGTTCTTTTAACAAGAATGCTATGAGTGTCATCCCAGTTCTATCGGCACTGAGCAGTTTCACTTTTGAAAGCTGAAAAACGTATCATATGCTGCATTTCTTTGCATGATGCCATGTTTTATATGGGATGTAGCGAGCACATTCTTTAAAACCTGAAACCAAAATCAATTTAGGATAGTGGAAATCAACATGTGCTTACTACTCTTTCTTTAAGCGGCTTTCTTGCATAGTCTTCGGAAAATATAAATGGAAACAAAAGCATTTCAATTTCACTTGTATTATGCTCTTTTTGGCTGGTAGTTTGAAATTATTCTTAACTACTAGAAAGTAGGATGGGGAAAAAAAAAAAAAAATTTAAATCTGTTTCCAGACTTCTATCTTTAATATTCCCGTTGGAATATTAAATCTGCAATTAGCCAAGACTAGGTAAAACAATTCCATTATATTATGTTAAGACTAGGTAAAACAATTCCATTATATTGCACTTGAATTAATCATTGTATAATGGATAATGATTTGAGGTTCGCAATGGAGTTGCGATTTAAAAACTAAAATTTGAGATTTACTTTAATGAATAAGTGGCCAAAAACTAAAATTTGAGATTTACTTTAATGAATAAGTGGCGGTCATATTATTTATATCCAATAGCCATAATCACTAGCATTCAAGACCACCACTTTAATATTTACGACAAATCCACAAATCTTTCTAGATTGGACTACTTTTTGGATTGCCCACATTATATGGGCCTTCCGTAGTCATAGAGTGAGTTTTGGCATCTTGTAGTCTATTTTGAGCATGTTTAATGATCTTTGCCATTTAAAATAATCATGGGAAAACATATGAAAAATTTCAATGGTTAATAAGATTTTTAGCTTCTCTAAATTTAAAAACGTTATCCTCTTGAGATAGATCTATTCATCTTCCAAACTTAGTGATGTCGTGATGACATGGTTTTTCATCGTTAGAGTGGGCAGTCACTTGTGAATTCAAGATGCAGCTAGAGATCAGAAATCTTGCAATTGATGACGAATTCAAGATGCAGCTGGAGATTATGAATCAATCATGTAGTTGACGAGGCACCAAAATTCTAAGATTCGTGCATTCTATGGATTGCTCTACATATTCCTATTGGGTCTTGGGTTACCATGATGCCTAAAACAACAGGTGTTCATGCTGTAAAGAGGTCTAAACTAAATGACCATTTTTCATTGGAGATATAATTTTTGGGTAAGATAGTTAAGCACCTTATTGTGGAGCATGCTTATGATCATCATGATCTGGCAGGTAACTACCTTGCTTCCTCAATTTTTTTTTGACAATGTTTATGCTCAAAGCATCACAGGCTTGCTTCAAGTTTATCATTTTACAATATTTCAAGACTTTTCCATGAGAGCTTTGTGAGATAGAGGAATTTGGTTCCATAGATTCCATTTCAGCAAAAGGTATTGGAAAGATAGTAGAGATTGAACCTCCAAACTTGAGATCTATGGGGGCTGAATTTGTTGATGCGAAATTGCTTACTTCCTATCAATTGCATCTTACAAGAGAGGTATATAGAACTCTCATAGAACGAGGAATCAGGTGTCTATTTAATGCTTTTCTACCTATAAATACTTTCTCATATTTCTATCACTTGGAATGCTTTAGAATTGCGCCTCAAAATATGAAAACAGATTCCATAACTGATATGAATTATATGCCGCCACTAAGGCACCAAGTAAGGCAAAAATCTCAGTATCTTTCCACATCTGTTAATCAGAGTGGGTTAGTTTTCAAGAATACAAATACTTGACTAGTGGGCATTTTCATTTCATAGGCTATAAGGCATGGGCATCATACGAGCATTCGCTTTTATAGGCAAAGATATTATGGATTGCGTGTATTGCTTCCTCGTCTGCTTCTTGCTTCCTCATCTGCTTCTTGATTGATCCGTCTGCTTGTTCCCCTATTTCTGCTTGGTCTGTCTTCGTCTACTTCTTGTTCATCCCCTATCTGCTACATTCCCCGTTTCTTAAAGAGCTCACAATAAACGCTGCTATAACAATTTTGCAAGATGAAAAAAACTTCAAATCTGCCATCACGATTTTCACTTGGGACCATCATGATTTTGCAAGACAAAAAAAACTCATACAAGGCTGGAGATTGAACAACCTGCTTGCAAGCATCTCAGCATAGCCCCCGCCAGCATTTCCTGCCTAGCCACCGCCTTGGTCCCCCCTTTTTTCTCGGCCCCCGAAGAACTTCTTTGGCCCCGTCACTTTTGAGTGCGCCCACGCACATTTTCACACCCCAAATCGATTTCTAAGCCTCCTTTTTTCTAGCAGCGCATGCTTCCTTCTAATGCACTTTTAATTCACCCCGTAACCTTACGAACTCCAATCAACAATGAATACCTGTGTGCCCCCCTATCCAAACCCGCACCTGGATGGAGACACCCCTCAAGCCACAGCCCAAGCCCAGGCCCAGGTCCAGTCCCCGACTAATGCCCAGGCATGCCCCCAAGCTGTCGGTCTCAGACAAGACGACCCTACCCAGGAGAATCAAGTAGATGCCCCCCCATGAAAAAGGCTCCGACCAGACAGCAAGAACAAGGGAGAGGCCACTTCCATGAGGAGAGAGGCACGGGCGAAGGCCTAACCAGCAAGATCGACCCGAGAGGAGATTGATTGTTGTTTAGACCCAATGGCCTTGAAACAACTGGAGGCAGGAATCGCATGCAATAAGACCCGAATTGCAGACCTGACAGAGGAGATCCAGTCCTCAGCACCCCATGTTCTCAGAAGACAACTGGCAGCAGAGAGGTAACAGATTGTAGAGATGGAGACCCGCTCACAATAACTGGAAGACAACAGTAGATCTAGTTGACCTGCGGGCTCGTGTGGACTCCCTCTCCACCGTCATAGAGACCATGACACAAGATAGGCCTGATCAGGAGACAATGGCAACCATCTCCCGCCTCCAATCAGAGGTCGCGAAAACCGCCACCGCCATGCGAAGCGTACAGACTGTCTTTGAAGCGAGCCAGTTGGAGTTGAGAGCGCTTCAGAGGAAGGCCGAGACACGAGACCAGGAATTGCAGGAGCTCCGAGCAACCATCGCCCAGCAAGGCAAGGGCCTTCATGCGGAAGCCCATGAACAATTGCGGCAATGCACATATGAACTGGCAAGGCAACAGCAATTCCAGCAGGAGCTGAGCTCCCGACTACAGAGAGCAGATCCACACCAACTAGGGTGGCCCACGCTACATCACCAAGCGGCCCCATGCTGCCACCACCCCACCACAGGCCACAACCCACGCCCCGCACATCGCAAACAGTATATGCCGCAACAGCCAGCACGAGCCCGACCATTTCCGAGTTCCAGGAGCAAAGACGTAGGAGTCACAATGTAGTGGTGCGCGGGTTGACAGAGGAGGTAGGAGAGCACCTCATCAACCGATTCTAGACACAGATCCTGGCTCGGATGACATTTCATATGCCCGTACACATTGTCATGGCGACACGCCATGGAGCCTAGCATCCTGACCGTCCTGGGGTGGTCACCTTCACAATCAGGGACGCGCAAGAGCGAGTAGCCATCATGCGCCAAGGCAGACAATTGAAGGGGACAGCCCTGTACGTGGACCGAGATCTAACTCCAGCACAACAGGAGGACCGCAGGCATGAGTTGGAGAAAGTCAAGAGTGTTCGCAAACAGGGAGGGGCGGCAGGGCTGGTCTGGGAAAGGATGCAGATCTTCAGGCCACCAAATGCGGATGCAGGCACCCCAAACCTCGAGGCCCTTCTGCTGCGACTCCAGTTGCACCACCTGCTACAATGGCCTCACCTACCGCTGCCAACATGCCACATGTCGCCTCCACTTCCAACACCACCCCTTGCGCTGCCACCGCCAAACCTACTGTCGCAGCTCCTGCCAGCGAATAGGGATTGTCCCTGCGCATGGTCTCTTAGAATTGTCGAGGCTTCCCATGGCAGAAGGGAGACAGTCTCAACTCGGTTGCTGCCGATATGGACCTCATATTCCTCATGGAAACATGGGAGCATCCTGGATATAGACTACCCGACTTGCCAAGATACCATCGCTACTCCGTTTTCAATGAAAGCTACTATCGGACAGCCCTAGCACAGTCAATTTCCCTGTACAAGACAAACAAACATAACAAGTACCTGTGGGTGCGCGTGAAGAATTGCGGTGGTAGAAAAATAAGCTCCGGCGTAACCAAAAATAACTCCGTTCTTCTCTTCTCTTCTTTCGTAGCTTCAAAGGCCATTTTAGGGATATTTTGACAATATTGCAAACTAGCGGAAATGCAAGATTGGGGTGAAGGCTAGGGCGGGGATAGAAAAGTTACATTCACAGAGCTTATTTTAACATGATTGTGTAGGGGAGTTTGATGGTGGACTTTATGCAAGTGTCATTTTGAAGGTGAGAGATTGCGTATTGAATGTCTACGTAGCTTACTGTATCTTACTTGGTATTTGTAGAGATTATGAGACGATTTTGCTATTGAGTTTGTACGCATATGCAATTTTACTAGTTGTTGGGTGGCTATCGCATTGTTTTCTGTGCTCCTGAGATTGCAATGGTTAAAAAGAGGTTTGTACGATGTGTGTAGATGTGCATTGTATTAATACAAATGTGAGTGAAAGTCTAAGTTGATCAACATTTTATATTCTTGCATGACTTGGGAAGTTTGTAGCTAGCTATGCATATGTTGTGGTGGTTTTCATTTGAGTAGTTGTATGGGTTGTAAGGAGGGAGGCTATAAACAACTAATATTATCCATTGTTATACCAACTAATAATACCATCTTAAATTTTACTAGTTATGGTGCCCGGCGTTGCCGGGCCTAGTAACAATTTGATGTGGTGATTGTTTAATTGCTAGCTAGAATAAGTAACGTGGCTTGGAGGGGCAAGGGTAAATAGAGGAACTTTTAAAGAGGTCATTGACATAAAGTTCATTATATGGATTTTGTGTATGTGGTATTTCGGGCTTAAAATTGATTATATTATGTTGGACCAAGTAAAAATACTCACAGCGTAACATTGAACTTGAATGTACATTGAGATGAATTAATAGTGAAATTTGAGAGCATATGTGAATGTGATCTACGCACCAGTGTGCCTTTATGTCGTTACCTACATGGTAATCAATGAGTTTTTGTGCATGTACTTGCTATACATCCTCCTATCATTTTTGGAAGGATAGATGTTGATGATGGATATACTCAATTGGAGGAGTGCACATGCAACATTTAGGATATTTATAAGTGTATTTTGTAGCATCTAGAAGTGTATCCATTTGTTGTTCTTAGCAAAACTTTGTTAAGGTTGAGGGGTAGAGTTGTACAATGCGGAGGTGTCCAACAATGTAAGCATAAAAAGTTGTGGGCCAAGTACTAATCTAGAATAACTGTAGTTTTTATCGAGAGAGTGGAGACCAATGCGATTAAACAAAAAACAAAGAAATGGTTGCAATGCATAAAGATATATGGAGGAGCTTGATTATGTCATGTTGGGTTCCATAAATGTTTATTAAATTTTTTTCACACATATACGTGGTAGTTGAGATATGCTCGATATGCGTTGGATTCCATAAATTTTTATTAGATTGCCTTCTCCAATTTGAACATGCTCATTTGATGCAATCCGAAAACTCTTTGACATGTCTTTTAATTTGTCAGCAATATAAATTTACTTATACTTATTAGTTAGCACTCGAGTGATTCCAATTCTTGATACAACTTGGCCTTCTCCAAAGAAACTCAAAGATGGTATTTTGAAAATAAATTCAACAATTCAACACATCATTGAAAATGATATTTGACATAAGGTATGCTTTATGCTTTCTTAACAATTCAACACCATATTGTCTATATTCCTTAAGGGGGTAGTTGAAAAAAATATGAATTTCAGGTTTGAAGCAGGGCAATGCTGATATATTTACTCTGTGGAAATTATAATTTGCTTTTATTATGAAGTACATGTAGATATAGACAAATACATTCCAAGTTTAGCACATCTTTTTCTCTACCACATCATTGGTCATCTTTGGCTTGTAGTTTTGAAACCTTTATACACTACACATCAAATTGACACTGCAAGACAACTTTGGGTCTAGATCTTCGTTCTATGTTTCTTCACGCATGCCCTGTCAGATTGGGCACATAGTTTAGGCACATCAGTTCTTGCAAATGACTCATGGAGCTGCATATCTGTATTTTGTTGCTGTCTTAAAAGGTAAATAACTGTATGTGCTTTAATAAAAGGTTCTATATGTTAGAAAGTGAAGTTTTAGTCTACAAACTATCTCAAGCTTTGTTTGCTATCTTACATGTTCAAATATTAGATGAGCAGCATCCCTCACATGGTCTTTTGCATGTAGGATGCAGATAGTCAAATAAGGTTCTTTTTTCTTGTACACATGGGTCTGCTGACTGCTGTGTGCAAGGAAATAAGAAATACACTGCTCCCAACTATTCCTGCATTTGAAAAACATCTCAATCTCTGCCAAATCCAAAGCAAATAGCAAATAGAGAGATTCTATGTTGAAACCAAGAGATTGTTTGTTGAATTAGAATAAATATTTCGTAATATAACTCTGGTAGATGCTGAAGACATAAGCTCGTTAACCTCAGCTTGATGTGAAGAGAAGATCATGAAGGCAATAGTTGCAAGAGTTACCTAATTTATTGATGGAATTAGAAAAATTCTCAAGTTCCCACCTTTAAAAAAATTATTGGCCTATTATAGTTACCTGAGGGTGTATTTCAATTTGCAAAACAATAGGGTTAACAATCATGTCACCTCCAATGGCCAGCACACCACCCAAAACTCCAGCAAATATAGCCATTAATGAAAGAAGAGTATGTTGTTCTGTTTCCTAAATGCCAGCAACAATGAGAATTGGTTTTATACCAAAATAAACAATGCACAATGTTTTGACTCATACCTCTGTGATGATATGTTCTTCTTGCACAGTTCTATGGACATATATGCCCATCCAATAGGTAATAAGAAATGCAAAAGGGACCTGGGATGCAGTCAAGATCCAACATTCAACTCCGCATGGATACCTTAGCAAGCTCGATTTAAGAAACATCTGACTTCATGTTAACTCCCTTAGGATGTTAACAAATGCTTTAGTTTCATCAACCATGTTTTCATGTGACATCCTATGAAAATAAAATCAAATTTATAGATTATCAAATGCCTTAGAACAACAAAGAATTTTAGGTTTACCTTGTTCCTCTTGGTGCCCTTCAATACCCGAATCGCAAAAACGTCTTGAAGAAAACACGTAGCATAAAACATAAAGAAATCATCAAGAATTACGACACAACAAAAGCACCGAGAAGCGCAGATAATGTTTCTAAGAAAATACCACATCCATCTCCTCTTACCATTTAAACGCTAAAGAATAATAAAAATCAAGAGGCAAATAATGTTCCGCTTTTGATGTCGCTAACTCGCCAAGAGTCGCCTTGCAGAACCTTATGCATAGCGAATGGTGAATATTTAATCCAGAATCATGGCTTGAGATGGATGACCTAGCACGGAGTTCATCATTGGAAGTTGCAATGGACTTCGCATAAATTGCGTGTAACCATAATTGAAATAAAAAGAGGGGAAGAAATGGAGTTTCTAGGGTAATCGATCTGGGCCATAACGCAAAAAATAATGAATCCTAAAGATCCAAGTTCTTGCAGGATGCTGATGTGCAAATCCATTTTCTCGCTCCTTCCTCTACTTCTAGTTAAACCCCAGACCTGCTTATTAGCACTAAATCGTCTTTGAGTTGAGATTGAAGAGCAAGTCGCTTATCTCTGGTGAATAAATCATCCTTATCGATCTGAAGCTTGCGCCATACTACAGAGGAAAAGCTCTTCGTTGCCCTTTTTTCTAAACTGAGTATGGGCCTTTGCTGTTCTAAAGCTTCCACACAAGCTATAGCCGCCTTGAAGCCATCACCGATAGCAGAAGAGGAGATGCAAAATCGTCTTGGAAGACGATGGCTTCTTATGTGCCACAGGTCAGTAAAAGGAAAAGAAATGCCATACCCAACCTCTTGATGGTGTTGAGTGCAATTGCCGCAGCCAGAAGACGCCGCCATAGGTAGAGCACGGCAACACCAAACAAATCCGTGCACAGAAGATGGCTTAACCCCAACACGCTAAAATCCTAACCATCCGATTGCCAGGCCAAATCACGACCGTCCAAGTTAGGGCTGGATACAACACTAACATTATAATATAGGAGGATAGGATTAATTCTTTTCAATTTATGGATAGCCGGAGTTTTTTCCGGCGTCTAAAACTCCTTAAAACCTTAGGAAATCATGTTAGAAAAATTCCAAAAAAGTTTTTGGACCATACCAGAAATTTCCAAATTAACAAAGTAGATTAGCAGGTAATACGTCCATGCACAATAGTTTCCTCTTTTTTATTGAACTTTGGTGGTGAGGGGGTAGAGGATGTAGTGATGGGAGCTACAAGATTGAGTTAAAGTTGTGAAGTCTATATATTCTATCTTATTTTGAAACATTGGTGTTGGAACATTTGTATGTACCAAGCAAATCATGAAAGCGTTTAGGAAACATTTGAAAAAAGCATATACGAATTTTGATTGGGAATACAATGAGAGCTACGATTGTACCACCCTAGTGAATAAGAGGTCGATAGTTATGCATGCCATAGAAACTGCAATTATCTACCCACACTAAAAAAAGAAAAAGAAAAAAAATCCTAAAGAAGTTAAGTTCATGTCCTTAACGTGGACATGTGGCGCCAGTAGATAAGCTTGAAGGATGGTCGAAAGCTGCTATTGATGAGCACAAGCTCATTTTTTAAGGTCCATGACTATTTGATGTTTTTGCTTGCACATTAGCTGCCCATAAATGATCAATAGGTAAGTTAGTAGTATGATAATATTACAAGAAATTTATCGTGGCGGCCTTGGCCGCCGCGAATACTTCTCTTTTCCAACATCATCATGAGGGTTTTTCAGGATTTTTGAGCTTGGAAAAGAATCTAAATAGAAGGTTGTTGTGAACATTTCTCTCACCAACTTTAGAGAGGCTCAAAATCAAAATTCTCTCTTCAACAACTTAAAGATTTTCTCACCACAATTTCTTATCACCTCTGAAGGCGCCACTTGCTAGTAATTTCATTACAACTTAGCAACTTGTATCTTAACCTTACACTTTTAATACCAACTACCTTGAAATTCTCTATAGCTGCCTTGAAATTCTCTATAGCTGTGAATAGCCGCCTCCCAATAATAAACACGACCATGCTGTGAATAGCCGCCTCCCAATAATAAACACGACCATGCAAGGATCGTTTCAAGGCATGGTTTAAGCATGTTTCTGTGTTTTTTATCCACCCCATTTGATCTGATTAATAGGGCGATTAATGGGGCTGTTTGAAATGTTTTTTTTTTTTTGAAGAACTATGTCATCAATATATTAAAAGAATGGTAATGTTACAAAGCAAGTGAGGAGGAAGGAGAACTGCCCCAAAGAGACAGCGATACCTCGACACTCCACAACAAACTCACAGAAAAACTGCAACTCTACTGCTGTACAAACCGACCATCACCATCTACAACACCCAAGAAGTCCCGCCAAATGGCAAACTTCCGCTCTACTACTCCCGGGAACACCAGAAAGCTTTGAAATAGCTTATACCTGAGTCGAGGAATCAGAGAGGCTGCAGACTGCTGAATCCCCTGAAAGATCCACAACCGCCGCCGCTTCCAAATCAGCCACACCAACCAAGCCACGCACAAATGCAAGGCTTGCTGCCGCAAGAGCGGGAGGCTGTTTGAAATGTTAGAATTGGTCATCTAGGATTTTGGGCACCTATAAAGTCGAACTCAAGGATTGTTCTGCGGAATTATGCCGAAAAGATTGTTTGGCTATAAAAATTTCCCTTTCAATCAGGGAAATGATCTGTTGAGCATATCGAAATCATGATTTCTGAACCAGAACTCTATTTCTCAGGAACTGGCAATAGGGCTTTATCCTTTCGAATCCCTTGTCTCAAACTCTGCTATTAATGCTCTTCTGCTCTTATCCTTCAAAAGCCGGATTTGAATAACATATGGTTGTGTGTTCCTTCAGGGGCCTCTACAGATTCTTGAATTCGTGGAAAAGTCGAGGCAGATTATGGAATGCCAAACAGTCTGTGAAGGCATTGCCTAATCTGCAAGGGCAAATATATTCCACAAAAACCTGTTGAAGCAGAAATATTGATTGATGCGTTGAAGATGCTGGCAGATGGCCGAATATGATAGATAGATTGTCTGATGCCGAACAGAGGTCTGGAAAGACCTTCTGGATATGGATTATTTGCAAACCCTAAATTTTTTTCCAGAAATATATGTATTTTTCCTTGTTCTTCCCTGATCTTTCCATTCAGCCTGATTCGACCTCCTTTTGTCTGCTTAACACCAGAAGCATGCTTTTCTATTGGTTTCTTTCATAGTAATAATCTCTTGCCAGACGAATCCATGGAAATAATCTGCATCACGAAAGATCATAGAGAAAGGGAAGGGTTTAAGCCGAAAGTTGGGTAAGGAAGGACACTGAACAAATATAGGGATTCGGTTCAGGATTTGAATAGGAATGACTGCGAACATGCATAGGATTTATAGAAATTTGATTTGTGAAGCTTCTAAAGTGCAGGTTGCAAGGGAACTCTGTATATCTCAAGCGAGATATGGTTAATGTGGCCAAAACATTTTGGGTTAATGTGGCCTGGCCACATTAACCACTGGTTAATGTGGCCATCCGATATCAGCCAGGTGGTTAATGTGGCCAAAACACCAGGCTTCAAACTGCGCGGCGGGGGCAAAAATTTCAATCGACTGGTTCTTTCTACTCTATGGGCAGTTTGATTCGATCTAAAAATCATGTCAATCGCTTCATCTACCTCTTTTATGTTAGATCAGTGAAGAGAGGAAGAGATTTGAAGCAAAATGGAGCCGGATCGACCAAAAAACGCCAAAAACAGTTGGTTTTTGGGCTTCAAACTGCGTTGTTCTTCATGGCTGATACAGGTGGCCACATTAACCATATCTCGCTTGAGATATACGGCGTTCCGGTTGCAAGGCCTTCCAAAATGATCCACATGCTGGACTCTTTTGATAATACTGCATTGATCTTGATGTCATTTGGTCCAGAACTTCAACTTTTCCTCAAAAATCTTTGCCCAACGCAAAAAGTTCTTGATTCATTGATCATCAGGCATCATCATCGTCGAAATGGCCCTGCCGAATTTGCCAAAAGGACGCAAAGCAATTGATGCTTAATTAGCTTTGCTGAACTTCTGAAACAGAAGATGCCATGTTAAGGATTTATGCAGATTCGTCCGAGCTTCTTTTTGGGTTGCCCCTAAGGGGGCAAGCCCTTGTTGAGGTGGGTTTGTGGCATATTCTAGGCATATGCCAGTATATACCTAGAATATACCAATGACTGCTAAAAACCCATTATTGGGGGTAAATGTTAGGTCATTTCTGTTGCTGAGCAGCCCCTCTGAAACCGGTGAACTGGCTATGGCGTTCTTCATGGGTTCGGCCTCCTCCGATTTTGGGTTCAAAAACATACTCGCAGGAACCAGAGAAGGTGGTCATGCCAAACAGCTCAGAAATTGTATATGAGGGTACGGTTGGTGCAGAACCAGGAGAAGACTGGATTTATCAAAAGAAGCTTATGGCTTCTCCGGGGTCATCTTTCAAAGGCAGCCCATACCATACCTTTGCTCAACGAATGGAGGTGGACATTCAAGAAGCGGAGGCCATCTCCGTGGTAATGCGTAGGCATTTCTACTAAGCTAGACCCTCTTTTGAGCGAGAACTATGGTGAAGCGATGGCGATACCGGGGGTTCGGGTCTTTTAATGATGTCAAAGCATTTGAGCATTCTATGGATCATTAGGAAATGCCAAAGCAGCGAAGGGGATATCTCTTTCTTTTGTATGTCTTCTTGCGGCTATCTTAGGAGCCATTGTTGTGATTGTTACGTACCACGGTTTAAAATTTTATGGTTATGGATTGAATTGGAAAGAAGCGGCGTTCTTGTGTGGGCTGGTCTACGTGGAGCTGTTGCTCTTTCTCTTGCACTTAGTGTTCATGTAAGGTCACATTTAGTTTATTTTTTTATCGGGGAAATTATTCTGATTTTCTTTTTGAAGCATATTTCATGCCTTCATTTGATTTGACATCTTTGTTAATTGTTTCCGAAATTGCTAGCAAATGTTACCATATCCAAAGCAAGACTCGGGCTCTAGTATGGATTTTGCAATGTTTGTGACTTAATTGAGTTTGCTGCACATGTATTTACTTTTTCTCTTGCGGTTTGTGTTTTTTTACGGGAGGGATCGTATTTCTAACACCGATCATCAACGGTTCTACTACACAATTCTTGCTTCACCTTTTACGCATAGAAAAGGCATGCGAAACAAAGGTTTGCTCTTTTAGATTTTAGAATTGAGATTGATGAGAATAAGGTGATCTTTAGGAAGAATGAAGAAAGATACAAGAGGCGGAAATGCAAGCTAACCAATCGCTAAACAGAGAAACATTTAACATGATCTTGCTTGAATATGGCATATTGTGATGCATGTCACACCAAGTAGATCACTTTCAAAGCATGCATAGTAGCATTCCCTTTAAGGAAGAATGAACTAACAGAAATATGAGATGGTAACTAGATGCTAACCTTCCCCACGGAATCAAACACCGCTTTTGTGGGATAGGGCAAGGAGCATGGGATAAAACTTGATCTTTGTTACATGTGGTCTTTGCAGCCATGCCAATCTAGTTTCCAAAGGAAAAGGATTTATTGGCAATGCAACAAGCTTATGACATTCAGACCAAGAATTGATCACAATGTAGTGAGTGTCCACTTTCACAACCGAATATGGCTCGACCCATTTTCTTTATCTGCGGATGCTTGTTCTACAAACATGTTAAATGTGAAATGAACAGAAAGCCGTTGAAGCATTTGAAGAACTTGGTCAAGATGAAGAACTTGGTCCTGCATTTGGACCGGATGATGTCGAAAATACATCATTTGTTTGAACAATTCTGAGAAGATGTAAGACCGGTGCATCCACACCTTGCGAGAAGCAAATGAAGATGCAAAGCGGCAAATGCAACTACAACACACACGTATATGGTTTTAAATGGTAAAAAAATATTATGATGTAGAAATCAAAGCGCTTTTAGCGGATAAACATTGATTTATTCAACACATGTAAAAGATAATCCACCACTCAATAATTTCAATAAATGTTAAAATATCAAAGCTAAAGGCTACAAAACTCCATTTAATAAATTATAAAGAATCTAGATTCCCAACTATTTATCCTGTGATAAGCCAACTAAAGGTCTTTGCTATCGATTATAACAGGACGCAGGGATGTAGTAGTCTAGATCTATGAGTAGAAGTAGTTAAAAGTCATACCAAGATTTATTTGCCTCTGCTTCATATCGGCCTCTCACTTTTAAGAGCTGCAAGTTGGTCTCACTATCAAGGCTTACGTTCCTTAGATTGCTTTGATGCTTTGATGAATTTTGAAGATAAACGACTCTCCAGATGCAACAACGTGGCACAACCAGATGCAACAGCATGGCACAATGGAAAAAAAGATCTGTGACAGTCTTGCAACTTTCTATTGTTGAACCCTACCATATGTTTATATAGGATGGAGGCATATTGTAGAACCCTACCATATGTTTATATAGGATGGAGGCATATTGTAAAGTCATGATCATAAATCAAGTATTTAATGACTATAGAATAATATTTTAGAGATCAAGGGTCAAATTCTTGTTGAAAACAAGAATCAAGTATCAAGTATTGTATTGTTTTGAAGTAGCATTTTTTATTGATTGTGAATCATGACTTTGAAGTATGATTTAAGCCACTTCACCCTCGAGTCACGGAGGGCAACCCTCCGTGCGCAGCACCTTGTTCTTTACAAAATGCTGCCTTAGAATTTAAGCTCCACATGAAACTATGCTGCTATAACAATGTTTTCCAACTGTTTTGAAGATTGTTACATTGCTGTCGTAAAATATACCATTGGCATATCTTCCAGCCATGCGGATATACTGCATTGCCCTGGGATGTAGCCCTAGCATATTTGCTTTTGTTCCTCTGTTCAAAGATGCATATGGCATATGAAAATTTTGGGAAGCTGAATCATGCAGGTAAGCGAAGGATCTGCCCCAATCTAGAAAACATTGAGGAAATCTTTAGCCAAAACCAAAAAATCCACAGTCACAGCCAAAATCTGCACAGACAAATTAGAGCTTATAGCGACGGTACTCATGGCAGTGGCTAGGCAAGGGCAACCGGACAAAAATATAGGCATATATCTTTCTGTTATTCTCAAATGCGGCCTTGTCCAAAGTTTTTGAGGAAGCCTGAAGTTTACCTGATGTAAGGCCGTGATTATGCCCCTATCTGAGCTCTGATACTTACCATCCATTGTTTCTAACATACCAAACTTCTTGAAGATATGGCATATAATCAGGCCTCTGAATCGGTGGTCTTCTATATCTAATGCCTTAAGGGTGCTTTCCCATGGGCCTCCGACAGGTTTTTTTGAGGTCCAGATCAAGGCATGCAGGTTCCGTGGGCGCCTCAACCTCAAAGACTCAGGTTTTTGACCTGAATCAAAAGTAATCACCAAGCATTTCTCAACGCTCAGGTTTTTGACCTGGACCCAGATTTTCAGGTCGCTAATCTCATGGGAAAGCACCCTAAATCACTCAACTAATTTTTCCTCTAACACTTCCCACTTTAGCTTTTTGAAGACCCAAAGCCTTCTGTTATCCAAGGAATAGAGGTAGCCGTAAAGAATGGATTGGTCTTTGAAGGATTTTAAAAATTGCATCATCCATTCTGTCATATTTGTGTGGGCGAAAATCGCAGAGCTTGTGACCTCCCCAAATAGGGAAGCCCCAGCTGCCCTTTGCAAGCACAGAGCCTCCGCAGATCTGACGGAATAATTTCACAAGTTGTTTGTATGCAAGAAAAATTCACCTGAAAATCATCTTGGGAGATTGTACCGGGAAAAGGCGATATCGTGTCACTCAAATATTAAGACACAAAAAGACTCGAATCTAAGGAGAACGAATTATATATGTGTAGATAAACTTTACATTAACAAGCCATCTCATGATGATAATTGTTGTTAAATTAGACAGGCCTAAACAACAAAAGAAGACTAGGGGTTAATGCTTATTCTTATTCTTCAAAACTACAAGAAGGAAGAGAACACTATATGCCCGAATAAGAATCATCATATATTGTCCCTACACAAAATTCAACTTCTCAAACCATGAGAAAGCTTACCAAATGATGCCAAAACCGCTACACAAGGTGAGTTGTGTAAACATGGCCACCAAGATCAAATAACACACAAATAAGAGACTTGCCATTATTCAAACACTCCAATTATTCAATAACCAACTCAAATACTCCTTGGTTGTTTCCAACCGTATCGAATAAAAAAAATAAAAAATGAAGAACAACAACTAGCACAAAATTTCCTTCTCCATTATCCTTCTTATTATAAGTATCAGCTCTTAAGGTGCTTCTATCAGACGTGCATTCTTTGCGCTCCTTCTACAATAATAAACATTAGAGTTTTTTTGAGGTCAAATAAGGGCCTTGTAAGAGTATATTGTGGGGGCTGCCACGTAGGATCCCGAACCTACCTCCCCCCCCATACCTAACTTTCATTTTCCCCTAACCTAACTTCTCCCCCTCCGAACCTAACCTCGTACCTAACTTTGCAATCATTATTTCCTAACGACCACAAAATTTAATGATTACATCTAAGATTTTCCTTTTCCCACCATCGAGCTTCAGCCATCGAGTTTCAGCGCCATCGAGCTTGCCATCGCGCCATCGAGCGCCAACGACCTTGCCATCGCCCCCAAGCATTGTTTGAATTCGAATTATGGCGGATTCTTGCCAGCAAATTTCGCTCTGTTTGTTGGCAAGAATCTTCCTAATTCTAAGCTCCGCTCTGGTTCTCGGTCTTTTGCAACGTCAATGGCAAAGGTATTTGGTTTCCAAGTTGTCATTGCATTCCTTTGAGTGTTCTTGGTTCTAATACTTCTGTTTCAGGATCAAACTAATTCCGAGGGTCAATTTAGAGTGCAATTGCCAAAAGGATGCCTGCCTTACAGGAATAAGTTCACTTAGAAGCAACCAATAGATGAAGATGTATTGCGAGCTTTTGGAGCTATGAATATAGACCTATGGGCTAAAGGCCAACTTCTCAGAGACCTCCTCTTCCAATACCTCCTCATTCTCCTCGTTTTCCAGTAGGAGCTTCTTTTCTGCAGGATCTATTTGCTCCTCTACTGGTGAGGCAGGACATTCTATCTGAGCGACCTCCACACTTGAAGAACCGGCATCTTGGTTTGACTTATTGTAAATCATGTATATGTTGAACATAATATCTACGTTGTAAAAACTTTCTTTGCCTTTTTTCCTGCACAGTTCTGCAGGTAGTCTCCTCAAAAACCTCCTAATTCGGTCTTGATCAGCCTTCAGAAATATCTTAATTAAAGCTTGCATGCTCAGTAAAGGCAAATTAGTCACATAACGTGGTTTCGGGTCAGGTCCAGCTCTAGCCATGAAGCTATGAAGAATGCCCCCATATGCAACCTGTTACACTCTACCATAACGTCTACTGTCAGGCAAAAATTATTGTATACAGTAGTTGCATCAACTAGCTCCTCTATCTCCTCCTCAAACTCTTTTGGATGCTTCTGACGAAAATTCCATTCTTTCTCTACTATATTATCATACCATGTGCTAAACAACTCCCATGCCTTATCTGATTTACTCTTTACCATTCTCGTTGAGCAACACCTTGATTTGTGATAGTTTGAAGGTGAGTGCCTTAGTAGCAGCTTGATATGCAAGAGTGACTAACACCGTAGCTACGGTGCGAAAATAACGTTTCCATATTTTATGTTATACACAATTTTGCATCGTGGCTACGGTGCGAAAATAACACTTCCATATTTTATGTTATACACATTTATGCACCGTGGCTACAGTGCAAAAACAACACTTTCTTATTTTATAGCTGCCATACAAGAAGAGGTTCAATTGAAGGGAGGAAGTTAATGAGGATGCTTTCAGTAATTTAGAGCAATGAACATTGATATTTAGGCAATGACAACTCTTTTTGTTTCATTAAATTTTGAGTAGTGTTTTGTGATGAAAGAGTGGGCACTGTGGTTACAGTGCGAAATGCATGTATCCGTCGGGCTGTGGACATGGCAAATTCGCACTGTAACTACGCCCCTAAAAAAAAAGTACGAAAAAAAAGGGCACAGTGGTTACAATGCGAAATGCATGTATTCATTGGGCTGTGGACATGGCAACCGTAGCCACGCCCTAAAAAGAAAGAAATAAAGCGTTGCATAATAGCCACAGTACGAAATGCATGTAACCATTGGTTATGGATATGGCAAATGCGCACTGTAACCATGCTCTTGAGATTGTTAATCAAATACAGATTTGAATCTACAACCTATTCATTAGAAACCTAGAGTCTCAGGCCTCAACCCTAGTGGGTTTCCATGCTGGCATCGGGGTTGGGCCCTTAAGAGATCCCATCAAACCTCTAATGAATTTCGCACCGTAGCTACGGTGCGAAAACAACACTTCCATATTTTATGTTATACATAATTTCGCACCGTGCCTACGGTGCGAAAACAACACTTCCTTATTTTATGATATTCATATCTTCGCATCGTAGCTACTTTAATTTTTTATGTTACACTGAAAGCAAACCTTTCCAATCAATATACAATAGATCTCCAATTAATCGTCACTTATATTTATATTACATAGATTCATATACAGATGCAATATCTGAACCGAACCATGTCTTGACTTATCCTGCATTGAGTAGATTCAGCTCCATCATGAAGTCGAGCACTCCAACCTTCAAGAAATAGACTATCTAAAAAACTATCCACCGACTGTCGGAACTGTAAACATCTTGAATAAGGCAATGAATAAATCAATTCCTAAATTTGTCTTCACATGCCTGCAGAAACCTCCCTTCTCCTTCAATGCCGTAAACATTTCCTGTGACAACTTACTATGTGCTAGTAAGACAGAAGTGGCATTCAGAGGCCTGCAGTATAGCTCGGACAGGCTGGGCAATGGAAGCTCAATAAGCTTGGGTCTTCGTGGAGAGTATTCATACCTCCAGAACCATATACCCCTTTTCTGTGAGCTGCACTGGTATGCTACCTTCGAACAACAAGGAGCCCATATCTTGGTGAAAGCAATGGAATACACTACTATGAAAAGATTGTGTTCTACACATCAGATATACACAAACCTGAGAGAATAGGAATGAACTGGATAAGTAACTAAACTAATTTAGATATGGATTGCATAGAAGTACATACTTACAATTTGCTTCTAACCGTGGGAAAGTTCTTCGTTTGCTTATTTTTTCTTTTGCCTTATTTGTTGGAGTGTATACATGACTCACTTGTACAAATATCTCTTTGCCTGATCGAAAACCGACCACCAAAGCCTTCCAATGTGCAGAAACATCACTTCTCCTGCATCTTTTGACTCGCTATTCACCTCGCATTCCAGGTTGGAGTGTAACAAAGCTCCCGGTCGACACCACGAAGCTTTCAAAGTCATTTCCGATTGTGATAGAGCTTATAGCCATCTAAAGTCACAGAATTCAAATTAGAATGTGGAGCGGAATCGAAATACTAGGAAAGGCTCGGTGATTTTACCTTGACCGAAGCGTTTTTGTGGTCGAAACTCACTTTGGCGCAGGTCGAAGCTATTCCCGAGCAAATCGAAGTTCCCTTGGCGCGGGCAATCGATCTTCGCGCAAACTTTGTTGAAGAAAATACCTGAGCGAGAATTGAGGGCGGGAGCTAACGGTCATAATTGCTACGTGTGTAATCTGACACCCGAAGCTAGAGGCACGGATATTACCGAAGCTACGTGCAGTTGACACCTGGAATGGCGAAACCAAGGCTCGGTAAAAAAACTCTGTACAAGCTCGGCTCCCCATTGGCCGCGAGCTTTTTGACGTGGCATCGAGTAAGGGCCCTTAATTGACCTCAAAAAAACTCTAATGTCGTCTTAAAAGAACAAAATCAGCACACCTCTTTGAATGCATGTCGAACAAATATAATTCAAACAATTGGAAATCCAAGATCTTTGAAAAGCAAAGAGTAAACTTTAACCCAAATTAATTCAATTCAGATGGCCCGGGTTCATATTGGTTATTTGCTCGGCTTCACTTAGAAAGATAGACCAAAAGAGCCAATGGGAAACTACAGCCATGAGCCATGTACAGTAGCTCAAATATTGCTTTAACACATTTTCATAGGCATTGGGCTTACTCAATTCAAGTGGCAAAGTGGCTTCAATTCGAATAATCAGGCCTGTGAAATGAAGCAAACAAGCAAATGAAAATGAATAAGCTTGCAGAGAGAATACTTCACTTTTCGAATATTATATACAAAATAATCCACTAGAGACATCACTTTGGAAGGTGTTTGATACCATACACGACTATCTAGAAAAATCCACAAGTGGTGTACAAAGAAATCTCCTTCAATGGGATAGACGACGAGGTTATTAATACTAGAATGCTATCAAGAGCCTGCCACATGAAGCAAGTCATAACTCTTTGCATAAGTCGAGAATGCCTCACACCTGCATTTGAACACTGCTTGTGTTTTTCAGATACATCATAAAAAAATGTCAACAAACTATCCAGTCGTTTAATGTGCCAATTAAACCTCTATTGTATATAATTCCATGCGCATTCTTTGCATAGGAGGAGACCATATTCATGACCCATATAGGATCGCCTATAAGTGCCGCTGCAACACCTCCATATTTGGTGTTTATATCCGTCACATTCCTTAATATTGCTGGTTCTAAGATCTGACAGGACCTTTTTGTAGTGTTGTACTCGTATTGCCCACATTTGAAGATCCAGGTTGAAAATGTTTCTAGCATTCTCTATAAATAGTCTGAGACGTTCAGGTGCTTTAAACAACCACTTCGGCCAGACAACAAGTCCTATTCCACTATTTCTTACACCTTAGGCTGATGGACTATGCAAGTCTCCGTAGCTACATATCTTCAAGGAAAAAAAAACGTTAATGAAAGCAACCTTTTAGGGTTCAATGCAGTTTCCAAATAGCTAGTTAAACCTACATCAATAATGAGTTTTCAAATAGTGATGTCATCTGCAATTGTTTGTTTTAGGATGTTGAAACTACTCAAAGATGCAAAATTTGGACTGATGCTATCATTACATAGTGCTAGTATGAAAGTGTGTATTGTAGCAGTTATTATTTAGAGGTTTTTGCCATACAACAATATGTATTTTCATGCATTACAGCTCACAGCACATTCCAGGTAGTAGTTCTTGAATGGCATTCGAATTTGCCTTCTGCTCTTATTTACTACTTCCCCGTCCTTACCAATATGTTTCATTATTAACTGGGGGTCCAGAAATACCCAAAATCCACTATGTCGTTTGACACGATTTACTTCCAACAAGAATGCATCTGTTAAAACATTCAATTGGAATTCAAAACTTCTTAGCATGTGGTCTGTCTATAAGTCTAAAAACATTAATATGATCACTGCCTACCATATCGCGTCCATGGAATTTAGCATCTTGAGCAATGACCCATGTCAAATGCTTTAGCAGGAAAGAGGAGGCATTGTGAGGGCAAGATACCAAGCATTCCTGGAATTCCACATTCTAGGGCAAACTAACCTGAGCTCGATGGTTATCCCTTGCCAATGCAGTATTCATACTATTTCCCCTCTTCCCCTTTTTTCTCTCCAAACAAAAAAGCACAACTGTTGGTGGTACTGTAGAATAATATTACATACAGTTGCATGAGCACCTACAAAAGAAATGCCTTAGTTATCGTGATAGGCCTACAGGACTAGCTTAAAAGATAGGAACTTTAGCAGGTAACATGTCATTTTATGCACAAATCGAAGGCAAGAACAACATCATTCTGCAAACAAAAACCAAGTGCAAACACAACCCTTAAGCCTTACCTTGTATCCTTTACCTCAGAGGCGAAATTGTGAAAACGAAGTCATCCATTCATCTTACTGTTGGTGGTACTGTAGAATAATATTACATATAGCTAAATGAGCACCAACAAAAGCAATGCCTGAGTTATTGTGATAGGCCTACATGACTGGCTTAAATAAAAGATAGAAACTTTAGCAGGTATTGTGACCATCTTATACACAGATCAAAGGCTTGAACAACATCATTCTGCAAACAAAAACCAAGTGCAAACAAAACCCTTACGTTCTTTAGATAGATTTCGCAAAGGAAGGGACGAACAAGTTGTCCAAGATAGTACACTCCACACAAACGCGCAAATGACTTACACCATTTTGCAAATTTACCAAAACATTAGTATCTGCATTCAGCATGGACTTGGTTGACTGCCTAATTCATCATTTTTCCCCAAACCCGTTAGCATTGGTTCTTACCTGGAAGCTGTTGAAAAATAAACATGAGAAGGATGAATACAAAGAATGAATGATGAGAAGGATATGGATGGTAACGACACACAGTTTAGCCGCATGCCGGAGTGAATAGAAGCCGGGTGTAAAAGGCCACGGCCATGAAGGATGAAGGAGATGAAGGAATTATCTGGATTTTTGAAATATTCATGGCCGTTGGATTGGAAAATATGAAATCCGACGGCTTGCCATTATTTTAGCTTACATGGCATGACATATGGCCTCTCTAAAATTACAGCAAAAGTTGCACCTCGAGTTAGGTAACCCTGCTAAATACAAGGGCATTCTAATAAACAACCCAAAATATAGGAGTATTTTTTAAATTTTCCCATTAGGCCATGACAATATTGCAAAATACAGGGCCATTTTGATAAATAACACAAAATATAGGGGTATTTTTAAGATTTTCCCATAGAAGGAATGTTCGTGGCCGCCTTGATAAATTTCTTGTATACATGTTACATAAAAGTCCCAAATATATTCTTCAAAAATAAATTCTCCAAATTACTGCCACAAATTTCGAATTCACGAACTTTCCACAAAGCAAGTATGTGCATCCTTCAAAATTTTGGATTCACTAGCTTTCCAGAATACAAGAAAAGGACGTGCATCCTTCTGCTGGTAAAGGATATAAGCAGCAATCCAGTTCATCGCGCCCCACATTACAAACCCTTATTAATATATTGACAATAGATGAGACTCATAACTATCCAGAACTTTTGGACATGTGGATTCCTGGTATCTTATGAAAATGGAGTACAGCTGCAAATGTTGAGAACACAATTTTGTCACCTTTCTGTCTGCATTAGTTACGTTACCAAACCAAAGTGTTAATTAGTCGGCACTTTCAATAGCTAGGAATCACGTCATCAGACCTAGAGGATATCCTTTTGGTGATCACTCCAAATATTTTTTCCCCAATTATCACCACTGCCGTAAAATGGTCATTTTGTTTTGTCTCTTTTTAAGAACGACAGTTTAATAATCCTCTTATGAACCATTTCTTCTCTTCCTAGGTACATAATTTTAGGCATCTCGAAGCAAGTCCCACCACAGTTTTTTTTAGGTTGGTCTAAAGTTTCCCATGCAAAACGACTACAAGCTCACGGGCATCGTCTAAAAGATTCCAGATATTAAGATGTCCTGACATGGCATTGCATTCCTTCAAAATATCGTCTAAGCCTCTACACTTCTCTAAAAGGATTTTCCTGCGTCTACATACAGCTGCTGCTATGGTAAAAAGTAACAAATCCTTTGTAGCAGGACTTTTCTGTCTTCTATGTTTTTTATATGCTCCTTCACCTAACCTAATTGCTGCCCAATCCGCCCACAATACTTCCCACAAGCATAATGTCTGCTCAAAAGAAAGTTCCCTTCTGAGCAGGACTACTACCATTCTATAAACGAAGGTACAATCTTCTGCCCCAATACTGACTAGGTGTTCATACAGCTCAGAATCGGCAACTTTGATAATTTCTGATATCAAGTTTAACTGCCGCCGAATACCTACCTCATCTAAACGGAAGTTATGACGTGCCATTTGCATAAACTTAGCAAAAGACCAGAATGCCTTATAATCATCATCCATTAGAGCAACAAATGGAGAAAGCAAATCACTCATGCCCTGACAATATCCTGTTTCTGGATCATACAGCGCATATGCTTCTAAAATGGCCACCGAACGGGATGCATGGAGCCTTCGACAGGGCTCTAAATGATCATGATCAAATAAACCAACATCCTCTGCAAGCTGTATAGAAGTTTCTTCACTAACGTTTGCTTGTGAAGGTGAATATGGCACCCACTCTGCATTCATGCGAACTGCATCAAGGCGTATTATCCTGTGCCAGGTATTTAGCTCTTCTAGTGCGAGTGAGCCTTTCTCCCAGAATTTATGTGCACTTTCTAGACTCACTCGTTGGATCAGACTAATCAAATCACTGGTCACTGGACGACCTTTACTACCACTGCCACTGCAACTGTCATCCTCATCTACAGCCTCTTTCTCAGAAAAAGATTCCTTTGGAATATCCAATTCCTCATTCTCTGTCTCTGTATGGCATGTGAAAATTTCATTGTCAGTCCTCTTGTGGAATAGCCGACAGTGGTGCCTTATGTTTTCATACTCCTTTCTGCACATTCACATAGCTAACAATGTCAAAGAAGATGAGCTCAATAGGAAAAAGAAAGAAATGTTATAAGAAAGACAAGTATCATTTACCTCTTCTCGTCATCAATCTTATCCCGTTCTGAGGCACTGCTGCTGCAGTCATATCTGCACACATGCCGTGAGAGCTGTAAGAACCATCTCAGTATCGTGTATACTTCCAGGATAAAAAGTCCTAAGACAAAATGTTATTGAGATGATTGAATTCTCCTTGAAAGAGATGTAAAATGGCAAAGAACTGCTGGCTGCGCACTCAAACAGAAATATAGGGTTGGATCCAAGTAGAAAAGGACATGAACTCATTATGGTTACCTAACTCAAAGGTCAAGCCATTATACTGTTTCTGCTTTTGTCCTCATTTGAATAGTGGTAAGGAACAACGTAAAAGATGGAAGATTTAAAACATGAAGGAAGTGCTTACACTCCTAAAAGAAATGGCCATACATCTGCACGAATGCTTGGAATGATTCCCTGAAATTACGAGCCCCAAAACCAAGAATATTAGTGCCCAAATTGTTTTTTTTATCTTTAAGCTGTAAATCTAAACAGACTAACCCCCCAGCGGACTCTGCGAATAACCTTATGGCCCTGGCAAATAAGCCGACCTTCTTGGGAATCAAAGGACCTTTCCCACTCGCGGGCAGTAAGGGGTCGTGGTTTCCTCTTTCTCCATCGTTTTCTGAATGGTCCCCTGTTACACAATTAGATGTCAAAAAATAAGACATTTAACGTAATCAGATCCATGTCTTGCTATTTCAAACTTAACACTTGGAACAAACTTCTCTCCTACCATTTGATTATTCAAGGTTTGAACCACCTATTTTTAAGCAATTCAATAAAGCAAGGATACCTGGCAACTAAAATTGTAGCATGGACATGCTTGTGCAAGTGAGATGTGGACTTTAACAATAGAATGCATACTCATTGAAATCGTATAATCTCAATCATCCACACAAGTATAAACAGGCACTTCTCAGTGTTCACATTATACTAAATATTTATGAGATTTTTGAGCAGCCTACACAACATTAAGATGAAGGTAATTCTCAAGGCTGCACAGGAATTATTGAGGAAAGAATATACCTTTTCAGAAATCCTACAAGACCCATGCATCCTTAATGACGGAAAATTTTAGGTTTTCCAACTTCTAGACGTGTAAAAAGACTTGCGCCAACATAACCTGAGTTGGAAGAACATTCAGATGACTCTTTATATGTTCATATTCACAAGATCCCAAATAAGATATATTATAGAGCATGCCAGAACATGCCGGAAGGATCAAGCTTCAAAAAATTTAAAATTGTATTGATAAAGAATTCGTGAAACATGCTAAGACTCAAAGTGAACATGTTTATATCTTTCAGACTTAGAAGGGCAATCAAATAAAGCACTGTGCATTTATGAAGAGGAAATCAACATATAGAATGCTAAAAAGCGTATCTACAATGGCCTGCCTATAGAAGAAAAGATTGATAGTGGACCTAACACGCTATCGGCTGCATGTCACAAAGAATCCAATTGAATTTACCAATACTATAAAGGATATTCCTAAGAAACGAGAACAGTTTCCAGACGTGATCAGAGAATCTGATCTCATGTTATCCTGAACAACCCTAAGATCTTAAAATCACTGACCCTTACCCATCTCTTGAGAAGATGTTCCCTCCTACAGCAAATGCAATAGCCACCCCAGCAATAGCAGTAATGGCAACTCCGACTGCGACAGCTGTTGTGATATTAGCAGTTCCAGAGGATGATGATGGCATTCCAAGGTCACCAAATGCCCCGTGAAGTGCACCAACAAATTGTACATAAAATTCCCCTTGCCACATCACATCCCCGGTTTCTCCACCTTCAACCCGAACTACAAGACCCTGATCTCAATTTGGAAGCAGCAAATCAAATTTGGCTGGAATAGCAGCAATGGTCCGAGATTATTTCAGCTCAATATCAACTTCTGATCTAGAAATGTACACAATTCAATACAAAAAAAGAATATATTGGTAGATCAGATCGAAATTTAAGAGTGTGACCCTAATTGGGAAGTACAAAAACAAAATGGCGGATCTAACCTGTAAGCGACAATATGCTGGGAAGGAGTGCGATCAAACAGAAGCGAGATCCGGCGTTGCGGAAGACAACCAAGGAAGGCGAGAGGTATGGGCTCTTCATCATCTCTACACATTTCTCATCTTTGGCGGAAGAAGACACACCATCGCGAAAGCAAAACGTTGCCCATTTTTAGCCTCTTCTGAAAATTGTTAATTTTAGGGCTACAGAAAGAAGAAATATAGAAGGTAACTAGTAAACATTTGCCGGTATTGCCGGGCTAATGTACTGGGCATGTGCTTTTACTTAGTGTTTTAACGTTCACATTTGGGGAATCTATAAGCCAACTGGTTGAAATTAAAAAAATTTCGATTGAGTTAGTGCATTGTTTGGACGTGTCTTTTTATGGTTAAGACAACGAAGGTTCCGATTCTAAACACAAGATATCTGGCTGACCAAAGTAACCATAGGAAATTTTTCGATGGGACCTCAAAAGTTTTCCTAACACTAGTCCACATGTGCAACAACACATGTTAATATTGGCAACAATGCACATCATTTGCTTTTGTAATTATTCTGTTATTGATCTGTAATGGAAGTATCATCAATGTATTAGCTTTGAGTTAATTAATTTCAGTAGAGAAAACTATATGCTTTATAATGTCTTAACTGGGGTAAAAGTGAAATGTGCATGCGAATCATTGATTCAAACTGGCCACGATATCTCTAAACCTATTGTTTTCCCTATAGACATAAATTTTTAGAATGTGCCTCTATACTAGTATCCCCTTAGTACAATATCAAAAGCTGCAATGTTTAACTTTAGAACTAAGCTTGGGTCAAAAGCTCATGGTTGTGCATAAAATTAGCAATTGCTTGTTATCTTTCCTTAATATAATCATAAAAATAACAAAATCTAGGCTCCAAAATTGCGAAAGCAAAATAATCTAGGCTCCAAGCCTTCCCTTGATATAATCACAAAAGCAATGAAATCTAGGCTCCAAAATCTTTATGCTCAACACTTGTTAAGACACAATGGAAAATTTAGTTGGATTATTGCTCTAGGTTCCTTGGGGGCGAAAGCTTTGTGCATTTGCTCTTTGGTTTTTCTTTTTGGACAAAAGCATTTTCATACCAATGTAGGGGACTATAGGTTAGAAAGTTGGGACTCCATTCTCAGTTTGCAGGTGGGTTCCCATTTGCTAGAAGGGGATCATGTAAACCGAAATGGATGACCATCTCCATTCCCTTTAATGTGATCCCAGCAAGCAACATCAAGTAAACTGGACCACTTACGACAGTTTGAGTTATCATAGTTTGAACCTCAAATACCATCAAATACTTAAAACGGTGTTGTAACCCTCAACAATTACACAAAGAAATCGTGACAAATTCAGCAATAAAGAATTGCGCTTCTACTATCCTATGATATATTGAATGAATTGAATTGATTTTTATCGCCTGCGGAGACCAATTGGCCTATGGGACCCAAAGAATAAAATGACAAAGCGTGACATTGTTTGGGATTAAAAAGCCTTGCCCCGGAGGGTTTTCAAGTGGAAAACCTTGAAAGTAATAGGTATGATGACAGATTGTACAATGATATATTACAATAGTACATTATGATGTATGTCAGTGCATCGTCCGAGGACATAACTGAGTGTGTGCATCCATGATGTCCTGGAGAGAAGATCCTAGCGAACCCCTGACATTGTATTCAACAGTGCATGCAGTTGCTAGTTAGGCCGGATCAACACAGCATAGCTGGCGCGAATGTGACTGAATGGGACAATGCTGCAAAGTGTGGCATTCATCTTCTGCTGGCAACACAGACACAGTCTATACTCGCGTGCCTCCCGAGCCCATCTGCCCGTCTCAATTTGCAAGCGATCTGCACCTGTGTGAATGGAAGCTATCAATCTATGGCTTTTCAATTGGCAAATGTATCATGAGATTGTGGCGCCCGAATCCATACGATGCTTCCATCGCATAAATACGAGAAATTCCCCTCCCATGGCGAATCCATCACCACGAAAAGACCCTCCGTCTGACTCGGACCACTTGTGATGGCCAAGTGTCTAGGTGAAGGACATGGAGGTGTCATTCGTCCCACGCCTTCTATGGGAATCCTATATAACGGAAGCATACATACATGTTAGCACCTGGCAACAATACTAATAAATAATATACCACCACGAAGGGTGGCCCATCATCATCAATACAACTAACAATAGAATACCAACGTAACAAAGGAAATGCACCATAAGTAAGGGCTCTACCCTGGGCTCAGACCCCTGGGGATCGACTGACAGTCAGGGCCTCCGGATAACAGCAAACAGAAGTATAACATGGCGTTGGCTGGCATAGAATAATGGCTAGGGTAGTCCACTCCATCCGCCCCTCCTGTGCACACTTTGCAGATAGGCTGACACATGCTATGGCGTGATTATAGCCTTCCGGAGACGCAATCTCATGGAATCACTCTATGAGACTACTCCGGGTTGCATCTCTCTAGTCCGATGAGGTAGGCCAGGGAAGTGTCCCCTTCCCAAGCATAATGGATCCCTGGGTGTGCTAGAGACTATGTGCCACTAGATGCATACGCAGCCGTACCCGACTGGAACCCCCTAGAACCCATGGACCGCTAGGCACGTCCATCGAGCCCAGGATGTCCATATACGCACGCTCCTGCGGCCCAGGAGGTGTCGAACCCATATGGCCCCACCGCGGGGACCCACTATAAGCCTAGCACGCTATAGGAGTCTTATAGCCACGCTAGGCAAGACTCCACGTCTGTTTCACCATTGTGCTCGTTGTCTGGTACTGAATCACGAGACAACATATACAGCTAGGTGGGCTCTTGTGCACAGGCCGCATTTACTGGGTTTAAGGGTACTAACTAGGAACATCTCTACTTATAGATGGCCTTTAGGTCTCTACCCCCCTTTTACCCATACAACACAGGAGGAACAGAAAGAGAACTACCATTATACATCCATCCATCCACAACTTTGAATATAACATAAAATAGAGATTAACCAAATATCTATTCATACAAGGGTTAATCCTAGCTATCTTCTGAGCATACAAAGGTTAATCCTATGGCTATCTAGGAATCCAAGCTATCTATGTACTAACCGGGATCATAACTAGATCAACTATCTCTCTGGTTCTCCATCCTTCTGGCTGGAACAGGGTTGAACAGCAGCTCCTCCTCCATCAATCTCCCCCAATTCGAAATGGGACAAATGGGAGTGTAAAACCCCAATTTGAGTGTTCCAAGATAGCAGGTCTGCCTTGCCCAATCGATTTGGGCCAGATGGCAACTCTTGTTTAACCCCTTTTAATATTAGGTTAAGCCCTAAAAATTCGAATTAGGATTTAGGGTTAGGTTTCCACATTAATAATTAATGATTATCATAGCTAACCTTAGCTTATGAATAATTAATGTGCCATTAATTATTCATAGTGACGTGTAATGTATTTATACTCAAAAAGGCGTATAAATACGTAGAACGTCACATTCTCCCTGCCTTAAAAATGATGTTGTCCTCAGCATCAAGACTACTCTTGTTGTAGGGCAACACATCGTATATTAGAAGGAAGTCTCCCCTCCTTAAAAAGATAGCATGAGATTATAAGTCACACAGAGGTTGTCATGTTCAAAGTGATGAAGTTTGAAATGACTCGTAGTGTGGAATCTATAACTCTGCGATATAAAAGATAGAGGTATAGATTAGACATGATCGTCGTTTAGAACCGGCAAAAGTCAAGAGTCAAGGTGTGTGGAAGTCTCACTGTTACATTCGAGGTGATGAGTTCACAGTATATCTAATTTAGAAATCATTTTTTGTATACATACGTGTAACTGATTATATATTACAGACAAGTATAGATATAAACAATTTCTATTTGTTCTTTTAATATAATACAGACTTAGAATTCTCGCATTGTTTAATAGAGATTCATTCTAATCATATTAACTTCTGTGTATATGTCTATTATATTCTCCCTTCACTTTGTAATTCATTTTATTACAGCCAGCTTTAATTTAATTTTGTATCAAAATTTTGTTTTTCTATTTTGTTACAGTTCAATCCTCAGTGTTTTACATGCTCACCACATTTGTACTTATCCTTTAATACAGTTATATATTGCCTTATATCTCGCATTTTTACATATATAGTTTGACATTAATTACACATACACGTTCTTCATCATTTATTATTCATAACCTTTTTATAATCATAATGTAACCATCGTTATTCTTTCTATAGTTTGTGTAACACATACATAATTATCTCATTCTATTATATTTGACTACTATGATGTTGGAGCTTTGGTGAAGCTCGACTATGAAGGAAGTTGACCTCCAACTAATGAATATCTAGCATAATAACAGGGGGTTTGTTTTGTATTTTTGTACATTTTTTCCTATGTTTTTTATATGATTTGATGGCAGTATTCCACGAGACGTACTAATTGCTACATCTAGAGTGCACATACCCTCAAGTTACTTTTAGTGGCATTTTCTAATGGTTTCATTTATAATTTTCTAAATATATGCCAAATCAAACATGCAAGCCTCAAACAGGGTATTTTAGGGTTTCGATTGTCCATTGTTTTGCTTCTACGTTCTCTTTTGAGGCTTGGCGAAGCAAAGGGAGAGTCATAACATCGGATATGGTGCTTCCCCCAAAGAACTTTTTTTTTCCAATCCTTTAGTCCACAAATGCATCCTGCTGCTCCATGACAGCATGATTCGATAAAGCAAGGGCCGCATGGGGCGATTGCCTCGATCACCCATATACGTTGTAGGGCGAGGTCTACCGGTTCCGAAGCCTGGTAGAGAGTTAGAACAACGATGAGCTCTAGGGTTCTCTAGTGTCAGGTGAGCAATTTCCATATTCTTGTGTTTTCATGCATTTCTTGTTCTAAAAAGGCCGTGGAATACAGAAGCTCTCTATCCTTATTTTGGCCACTAACCACGTCATGGTATTCTGCAGCTTACGAGATGGATTAAAGGCTTGTTCTATCAAATATCAAAATATCATGGATAGCATTTGTGATTGCCAAAGGTTTGTTGTTCTGCCTCCCTTAAATTCCTTAATTCTAGCAGCTTGCTATATTTCATGCTTCTTTACATGATGGGAGGGCATAGCAAGTATCGCGAATGGAACTCGTGGCTAAAAGCTAGCAAATATAGGTTTTAGCAACAATAATCTCAGCCGCCCTGCGGAAAAATTGACACTTGTCGTCTCTTCTTAATTTTTAAAGAACTACATCCTAGTAACTGTTGCTTTTATATCATGGATTACAGCTTGTGATTTGCAGATGGTTTGTTGTTCTTCCTCCCTTAAATTCCTTAATTCTAGCAGCTTGCTATATTTCATGCTTCTAAAAAACCATTCTCATTCTCATTTACATGATGGGAGGGCATAGCAAGTATGGCAATGGAACTCAGAAGCTGAAGCTGGCAAATAGAGGTTTCAGCAACAATAATCTCAGCGGCCCTGTGAAAAAAGTGACATTTGCCATCTCTTCTTATTTTTGGCAGTAACCACATCCTAGAATTCTGTTGCTTTTATAGGATGGATATTTGTTGAAAGGCTTCCACCGGGGCTACAACAGTAAGATCTCACGCCACCATTTCTCAAATTTTGGCAGACTTTTGGATGTTTATTTGCCAAAGGTTGGTTTTGAAATCTTTTATATGAAAAGGCTGGACTTACTGCTGAAATACTTTCATACAGGATTCCAAGAGGATGTCGCATTGAGGTTTCGCTTTTGTTACCTTTGCAGATTGAAGCAAGAGAAGATTAATTGACATATTAAAGTTTGGGTGCCGTTTCAAATGAAAATCGATGGAACCATCACTTATTTTGCCCAAAAGTTCAAGCCAACTGATTAGTTCATGCAGACTATTTTAGGGCCATCAGCCATTGGAGGCAATGTTGGACAACAAGCTTATTTCAGTAATCTTTTCGCCTCGTACACTTTGCAGAAGAAGAAGAAGAAGAAGAAGAAGATTTTTAACGTCCATGGAAACCCAATCGGGTTATGGGACCAGTACATGAAAGAGGCATAAGCCCAAACAAGAGCTCGGGGACAAAGCCCCATCACAGAAGCCTAAATTAGTATTTATACATGCTGAGGGCAAGTGCCCAAACTAAATGAAAGCTATTTGTTCTGATCATATGGTACTGCTGCTGCTGAGAGATCCTAGACATAGCCTGTCCACGGATTAGAAGGCCAATGGTCTAGGATAATTGCTGCTCCTCCTCGGTATACCGCCCATTTCTTGTGTTGACGAGCTTCCCTAACCTTGCACAACTCATTCCGGCGATTGCATAGCTGCATGGGAGAAAGATCTTCTTGTAATGAAAAAGTAGTGCCCCTCAAATGATTTCCGTGCTGAAGAACACCAAGACGACTCAACACATCCCGAAAGCGAATTAGAAGGTGTCGAGGTCGATCAGAACGTGCAGCCCCCACCCTAGCTGCAGACACCAGTCCAATAGCTGGGACATGCATAACCTCACAGAAGAATTGCTTAGCGACCTCTAAATCCGTCTGACCCTCAGTGTCTGCCTCCTCTACCCCTATGATACGTAAATTCAAAGCTCGCTCTTGTGCGTCCGGGCTGGTTACGAAACCAAATAGCGTGGCTCCTCCTCCTTCTCGCGGTATCCGTCCCCTCATGTACCTTTCCTTGGTGCACCGGTAGTTGTGAACATATAGGGATTGCATCTCGACACTAGCATCAGCACATGACGGCACATGAAATGGATCTTCGGTCTGTATACTAGCATCAACAGCCCGAGGAGTCTGTGAACCTGAGTGCTTCAAAATAGTGGCGTAAAGCAGATGAAGAAGGTCATACATGTAGGTCCGCTCAACACAGACCTCCCGCCCGTTAAAATATCCCTTGCTCCAAAACTGTGTGATCATATCCTGGTCCGATTCCAACTCGAAGCAAGAGGCCACACGATGCTGAATATTGAGCAACTCATCATGCGTCGTATGGTGCTTCATTTGCTGCCGCGCCAGTTCTCTGGCCTTGCGGGTCATGGAAGAAGGCGAGAGAGATAGAGCTGGACAGAGCAAGAAGAGATAGAGCTGGATATGGGAGCCAAACAAATCAAAGGATGGAGGCAAAAGGTGGAGTAGTAGAGGGCTGCGATGCCAAGCAAGCAAGCAAGCGGGTGTTGCTGGGTGAATTGAGCAGGCAGCTTGCAAAATAGGCAATTGCCAGAGCTGGAGCTGGAATGTCGATGCTGAATAGGCTTGGATAGGGCTTGAGTCGGCAAACAGAGATGGTCCAGACCTATCTGTAAAATCGTAAATCAAATCAAATCAATAACCTGTGTAGCTATTCTTCCTGAGAGTGTGGCTGGATGTGAAGCCCTTTCTGTGTGTCGGCCCAATCTGCCTAGTTTCACCCAGCACTAAATATCGGTGTCAATAACCTGACCAGTGTATCCGTCCTCGGCCAATCATGGATGAGATAGTTTAACAGGAAAAAGGAAACCCCTCTTGGATTCAAAGCGGCAGCATGGAACTAGAAATCAGAACCAGATCAACCTGGAATGGAAAGCGGCATGGAATAGAACATGGAATAGAAAACGGAATACAAAATCAGCATGGAATAGAAAACGGCAGCATGGAGTTTCTGATGTGAAGCCGATGATGCTTCCAATCCCTCCCGTCGTGATCGGTTCCAACTCCAACTCCAGCTGTTGTGCTTTGTTGCTAGATGGTGATGCTGCTGCCTGCGCTAGGCGCGAAGCGGTGCGCTAGGCGCTAGTGTGAAGGACAAAGGCATTTGTGCAAACGAATCACAATGTGATAAATTTGCAAGACCATCTCATGATTTAAAGCAGCATATGGAGCTCAACACATCTTATTGTTCTATTTCTTCAGGAACGACGAATACAAGGAACATGTAGCAAGCATTACTTAGACGATGAATCTCTGCACATTCTAAACGATTCTAAATGCTTATGCTACAATATATATCGAGATCATTTCTTCCTATATTTTGTTTATATGTATTCAGAGTCAATTAAATTATGGAAGACTTGTACCCTGTCCTATTGGCATTGATTGCCTTCTTTACACTTCATATTCCACTGTTTGGTAATGTTTACCTCGCATGCTAGATATCGTAGTGCAGATATTTCAAGAGATGTTTGATGCTTGATGTCTGATGCTACAATATTCGCTATGCAATGCAAGCTCAATAAATTTTGGTAATATGTTAATATTTGTAGCATGCTTACATGATCATATGATGAGAATTGTGCAAGCAACAGTATAGATGTTTTTTACTTTGTTGAATATAATGAATATAACGACTACATAAAATGTATCTGATAGTTGTTTGCAATGGGAATAATTTGTTTGTCTTGATGTTATTGTGCTTTTTAGTAATCAATATTTAGGCCCATAAAAGTTTACCTACGTTTGCTTTAGTTAGGGCCCGAAGGGCCCAAAATTTTTTTTAACATAACAATCAACACACAACTACCATTAACATTATTAACACAAACCATTGCATTTAACACATTTAAATTAAAATCCCCCTTAAACCCCCTTTGGTTTGGGTGCATATTCACACGGAGGGTTACGTAGGGCAGCGAGAGCTCCAAAAATATATTTACAATACATGTACAAAATTAACACCATTAAGTACATTCTCTCAAACCTTATAGTATTTTGCAAACCTTAATATACAGTATACAAAAACTTATATATGCATACCCCACAAACGAGGTTAAGCTATGTATGCGGTCCGGATCTTGGAATAAAGGGCAAATATGCCCATCAAACTGCTCGTTCCTGGGAGTAACCCCCCGCGGTGAATATGCACCCAAACCAAAGGGGTTTAAGGGGATTTTAATTTAAATGTGTTAAATGCAATGGTTTGTGTTAATAATGTTAATGGTAGTTGTGTGTTGATTGTTGTGTGTTGTTGGTTGTTGTGTGTTGATATATAAAGGAGGCATTTAATATACCCAAACGACAAGTGGGAGACAAGAGGTACTTGAAAGTTGTTATAAACAACGTTTCAAATATAGAGAATTTGAAGGGACACTTTGAATAGTCCAAAGTCCGGAGTATGAACAAGGTAGGTGCCTAAATGAACATCTCACCAAGGAAATGTGTTCGGACTTGGTATCGTATCGTGTGTATCGCATGAGTATCTCGCGTTGGTATGCATCTTTGGGACCATTTAATGGTAAAACATAACAAGAAAAAGATATGATGTATCATAGAACTTTTAGTTCACAAATCCATATGAATATGGAAATAATGAAGGCAAGGAGTTCCTATATTTAGAAGTTAAACATGTCCACTAGGAAGTTAGGTGGCATCCGCCTGCGGAATTTGTGACTAGAAAGTGTGGTGTCAAAAACCGTAACATGTATATGGTACAAGATAAAATGAGTTGAGGAAATACATCTGCGGCAAGTATGAACATAGTTAGGTGGCTATGTCAAAGAATCACTATGAGTCTAGACTTAGGGTTGGCTCACACATGTGACTTCTAGGATAACACTTCAGATAGATAGATGATTCAAGTTAGTTGCAAACCATCGTGGAAAAGAAAAGCAAAATAGAGTAACATTAGACCCTCTTTAGTGTAATGCGACTTTAGTAATAAAGTGGCCTCCATGATACTAGTATGACACTGACACTTCTCAATTCCAACACCACTTGTTGTTGTTTTTACAGCTTGATACAATGGTGAGAGAAGGTTGCAGAATGTTTGTTGTTGCCACATGACGAGAATCTAATGCTTGTATCTAGCAAAAACTATTATGAGAAATACAAATTATATTATATAAAGCCATTAGACAAAGTGTAGTTGAATCAAAGGAAAAAAAGGTCGCAAATAGGACCTTGATTACAATGAGTAGGAATGTACATATTTTGGTAATATTTTGTGCAATAAAAAATTTCATTAGACTTATGAAACGAAGGTGTAAATAATCATAAGAACATGTAGCAATATAAAGCCCAACATAGCTTGGGCTTTTTCAATTTAGACATGCACCAATGCTAACACAAGCACGAAAGCTAAATATGTGATGAACTAAACCGCAATGATAGGAAAAGTACCACATATAGTTAGTTTTGTAATTTCAAAGCATACATTTTGTGATTGGCAAATTGAGAAAAGGACCTAACTGTGTATAAAAATAAATGAAACCCAATATAAAATTTAGTGCCCCTTTGGAGCAGAGGTTACGTGGATGATATAAGCATGCACTTTTTATTGATTAGAAACATCAAAACCAAACGAGAAGCATGCATTAGATATGAAGTAATGATTTCCGGATGGTCTTTCCATAACATGTCCCCAAATTATTTCAGAAACACAATACCCACTTTAAACTCGGCTTACTTGGTCCCTCGGGTTTTCAAACCGCATTATCACCTTACTTGGTCCATTGGTTTTTCAACTAGATTATCACCCTGGATGTTGCCGCAATTATTCTAGATGTGGTATATTTGCACCATTCTTTTTCTCTATTCTTTCATGCAGCCTCCTCATCAAAGAGTCTTTTTATGCTACTCTTAAAAATATAGCAAGATGGAGCCTGCGCAGATTAAAAGTGTGAGAACTTCAGCCAGAATCACCTCCTAGCTAATTATTTCTAAGCTTTTAGAAAATCTCCCACCTTGTATTTAGGTGCGCTTAAACTAAAAACAAGTCTCAGAATGTGTTAGTGCTCAAAAATGACTCGCTAAAAGTAATTATATTATTTTGTGTGGTCAAGAGAGTCATAATATAAGAAGAGCACTTGCACTTTTGAGTAAGCTGCCATCTAGCGGGTGAAGTGCTTGCCTAGTGTCATGCCTATCCTCATAGATGAACCTTTGCTTGGGAGGCTAAATTAAAAGAACTAAACACATGGTTGGAGCCCACCGAGGCGCTGCTCTTTCTCCGATCTAAATCCGACCCTGCTCCAACCGCGCTTACTCGGATCCGGTGGGATTGAATTAAAAAACTCAAAAAAAAAAAAAAAATCCCCACATACGTTATAAATGCTTCCCGCTTCCAAAAGCGTAAAACAATTCTATTTTCGGGGACGAACATGCTTCAAGAGAGCCCTATAAGCTTCTAACCCTCTGTTATGTTGAAATGCAGCAAGTTCTAAGCCATTTTTACTTCATTATTTGCTGTAGGATGAATTTAGGATCAATTTTAGAGGATTTTGGGCTCAATCTGACCTCTCAGATAAGCCTTTGATGCATTTGTTTCCCCTTTCATCTGGGTTTATATATACTATTACTATATCTAGCAGTACCTTTTCGTTTTCATAAACCTTGGCAAGGTTCCTTGCTATATGAATATGTCATTTCTTGCAGCAGAGATAGAGCCTGGGCAATGTTTTTCCGCATATTTTTTTATAGATTACAGGTCCATGCAAGACAAACAAAGCAAGTAAGAAACCATATTTTACAAGCCCATTTTCACTGTTTGGACCTTGCAGACTTGACTTCTATAGTGCAATTAAGTACAATAATGTCTAAAATTTTATATACATTTTGACTTAGAGAGTCTCTATTATGTACCATGTGTTAGATGTACTTTATGTCCAAAATCTTATGTTGTTTTATCTTTATACCATGTGTTAGATGTACTTTATGTTGTGTTAGATGTAGCTTACGCTCTAATCTTTATATCATAAAAATCAGATTTGTGATTTTGGCAAAAGGTCAGAAACTCTAGGCAAAATCTCGACCTAGATGTATATTGATGGGAAAGGGCTCAACTATGATTGAATACAAATAATCATAGATCACGGAATATCTATTCTGATATGTATGGCTTCTTGGCTTCTTTCCTCCCCTCAAGCAATTTGGGAAAGTATAAAACATATCATCAGGCCAAAGTATGCCCGGGTTATACAACCAAATTTAGCTCCCCATGCAAGTAATTTCTTCTGCTTCTTCTAGACTTCCTTGATTAATAAGTTCAAGACCCATAGACCTATCTTGCCTAAGCCCATTCCACAACTTCCATGTCTTGGGGGCCACAAGGTTTGCTTTGAAAAGTATTTGTATTGTGATGAAAAACTAAGATCTGTGATCATATTGTCTCACATAAATCTTATAAGAATCCAAAGAAAAGATTGTTTTTTTAAGTAGAATATTCATAATGTATATATCCCGGATATATGAGCAATTTCCAAAGATATAAACACACATTCAATTTCAGATTATCTAATGAACATGTAGAAAACAGTTCACTACAAGAGAATGATAGCTTTGCATCAAAAATTCGTGAGAATAATCGTTTAACCCCATAATTGCCTGGATTTTTAGAAAAGTGGCGTATATTCGATGAATATAATAATCGATGAATATTTAAACGGGAAAAAATCGCCGATTTTTACACGTAATTTCATCATTATAATCATCGGCTAAAACGTCCAAGATAATCGCCGGATAAGAATCATCGAAATTTTCATCATAGTTTTCATCCAACGTTCCGTCACTTTAAACCCACGAAATTTTTCATCATAGTTTTTCATCAAAATTTTTGACACTTTAAACGTCCGAATTTTCATTACGATTTCATGGATTTTTGACACCTTAAACGTCCACCGGTTTCATCATATTTTTCATAATGATTTTACATCAATAGTTTAGATTAAGTATTTCATCATGAAATTTTCGTAAATATTTATGCATCGGATCATTTTCATCATTATTCAGGGGCGTTTTGTATTGTTATCTAGATTATTTCTAAACTTATCATAATGATGCTTGAATTTAACATGTATTAAAGATACAAATTCATAAAAGAAATAAAAGAGTGTATATAAAACAAAAAAAATTCTTTTATTTTAATCAAATCATAGTTACATGTCAAGAATTGACAATCTTTTTATAATGCCAACCATGAGCCAAGGGCTCCAACCAATTCTACTGATTCATGAAATGGAAGAAATTTGTATAAATATACACGCATAAAAAAAAGAACAATATACATTTCTTAACGACAAATATCCGCATAAATATACACGCGATGCGAAATGAAAAGATCATATATTTATGTATGCTATTCTTTGAAAAATACATTGAGGCATGGAAAACCTTGGAGAAAATCTCTATATGCTCCAAGAAGAGGATCATCCAAGTTTGATTCAAAATTTTGTGATAAGTGATCAAACTTCATTTAGTTTATACAATTTATCCAATGCGTATTAGATGCTATTTGAATGGCAAAGCACTAGAGTGAGGGAAGCAATTTACACACACATTTTAAGGCACTCCAAGCTACATCACATAGTAGTTCTAATTTTGCAATACAAAAAATTTGGGACCGGACAAGAAAGTACCTCTATGGAATTATATTATCGGGCTTTGTGTCACGAAGTTCAAATTACCAAAATGCTTTCTAACAATCTTTAGTTGAGAATTGGTAACTTTGAAACGAGATGATCCTAAGAATGGGCACAATATGGATCATGTGGATGGCATGGATGTACATAAATGCTTGACCTGGGGAAAAAAAAAACAATAAGAACATAGGGATTATGGCTATCTTAGTAATTATGTAATTCTTCCAAATGTAGATTTTAATAATAACTGCAAATAACAAGGCTTAACAAAGCATCATGTAAACACAACTTAAATCATAAAAAGCATCAAGAGAACACAACTTTAATTATGTCTAAAAAATGAGAGATGTGCAAAGAACAAGATGGCACAATGTTCATTCATCTTTTGAATAAGTCGTGGGTTTAAACCGACAAATTTAAACTTCTATATGCACGATTCTAACGGACCCAATTTCCTCACAAAATCTGAAGCTAAAGTAACATGTACAATTGAGAAATGTCAGCCCAATCAATTAACTAACAACATGTTTATCATGATGCACATATGAAAAAAATATGTTTTTAGAAGAAAAGAACCTAGTCATTCGCGAAATACCTACTAGTGGGACAACTCAACCCAGATGCCAAAAATGCTTAATAATCAACTAATAATTCTATACTCAACCAGAAGTTCATTTAATAATAGATCAATGTGCTCCACACTAATTTAGAATGATGTGATACCGGTTTAATGCATTTATGACATTCAAAAAAATGGACTCCTTATGACATGTCATAAGAAAACTCACAGGTAAATGCTCAATAAGATCTGCCGGATCATCATCTATGTTATGTAAACAAGAATGAATACCTGAGCTAGATAGTCCCAATAAGCATGACAAACCGCAACAAAATGTGAAGTATACACGGACATCTTTTACCATGAACATCTTTCTATCATTTAAAGTAGAAACAAGATCGTAAAATCGCAGACACCATTCAAAACCTCAATATAGCGAGTCCGATTAACAATAGCTCCACAACTTTGAGACCTCCACGAATCTATTGTTCATTTCAAGAATCGCCTCCTTCAGAATAATACATCGCAAAACATAGGCAGGAGCTATTGGCAATTGAAGAATTTGTGTGCAAAGTGATAGAGGCAGCGAATAAATTTAAAAACACTCCAACGATCTCCGGATATTGGATCTTGGAAGCCATGTTCTTGACCAAAGGTATAGGATGCAACCTGGAAAAAAGGGCAAAAGAACTTGTAGCGCCCGATTCGCAGAAGAAAGAAGAGCGGTTGATAAAGTCAAGTAACAAAGCACTGAAGAGTCGGATCAAAATGGCTGCAATTTACAACCCCAATATGGCGGATATTTGGCCCATAGGCATCTGAGATCACACTCCCTTTCCATGCACATTGCACAAGAGCAAGCATAGCAAGCTACCAAAATAGTTCTTAAGGCTACGCTTGTAGCGTTAGACAATTTATAAATTAGTGATAGGAGGTCTAGAGAGAAGAAAATACACCATTATGGAGTTCCCTGATCTCAAGATTGTGATTTCCCGCCAGCGCCCTACCAAGAAACCACCAAAATCGGACACCAAATGAAACCACAAGCACAAGCATAAAATCCATGCATAAAGGCAAGTTTTTATACAACGGAAGCTTTTCGTTGAGAAACAATGTTCCATTGCAAAACATGCCATTGCTCAAAGATCTTTCCGGGAATAATAGATGACTTCTCAAGATTACAATCGGGGCTCGAGGTAGGCATAATAAAGATTCCATAATAATAGCTCTTATTATAGGCAAGAAAAACCGCATGCCATGTCATCTCAAACATCCTATCATCCGAAGATACATCTCAAAACAAATATATATTGTTGTTTTTAAAAGGAAAGATTTACGGTTCCAAATCACTGCTTGTCCCATAATCCCAAGATACAATCACCTTGATAACATACCATCCGAAACATAGGAACCTTTTGTCTCAATGGATGAGTTCCCTATGCTATTACCTACCTTTATTGATTTTTTCATATTTTCAATCCAAAACCCTCATTAGCATCCGAGGGGGTCGGCTGGAAAATGAGCTGTTTATATGCTTTCATACCTTACGCCAAAATTAAGATTCGAATAACCTCTCCCAAAAACAGCATAAAATGTTGTTTTAAAAGGAAAAGATTGACCCCGGTTGATTCGGGTCCCGACCATATTTGTCGGATTTAGCATTTAAATTACTCTCGCTTCATAAAGTCCGATAGGGCAAGAATGATCGGCTACATAATTTCAAAGATATCGCATAACGCATGCCTACCAAACCGAAAATCCCACCGGGGATATAAAAAGAGATGAGATTCCGGGATAATCTAAGCGGCTACTACAAATGCACACTTACCATTTTTGCCATAGATGCATGCGAACCGAGCGAAATGCTCCTAATTCCATGTATTTTCCAATGACATCTCCTTTACAGCTTGTATCTCCATCAGACCTGCGCATTGCTATTCCCAAAAGCGATTCGAGATACATGCATTTTAATAGATCATTGCGACAAAGCGCACATATGCCTCGGTATCCTTACATATGGCCGCAAACGCCTAGTTCAGCCTACACGATTTGGAAAGGCCATGACATCCTTTCCTTTTACCCATCGACTAAAATCAAGGAGCTCGATGTAGAGCGGCCAAGAAGTTTTTTAGGTCATTCTTTGCCTTTAGTTGATCACAAAATAAAGACCAAGTTTTTCATTTGTCACTTAATTATTGAGTTACCATGCCACTTGCGACACTGAATTTTGAAATCTTAAGCCGGAAACATTTCTACCCTTTATGAATCCTAAGCCATTTCAAAGGTTTAACCTATTAATCTTAGAATTTTCCATCATGATTTGCAACCCAGGATTTTATTATCCCAAGCCGGATGGTGACTTCATTGCCTTCAAATTTTAAATTCCAAGGCCAACAACAACCCATTAGTTAAATTAATCAATAAAATAATAATAATAATAGTTCCCGAGGAAGGAAAGGAAGGAAGGAAGGAAGGTACTTTTATCGCCCACGAGGAGATAAATGGTCTATGGGACCTTAATACAAAAAACGCAGTTTTGACATCGCCCCGGATAAAAACCCCCTCGGCTGGTTTTCGAGGGAAAACTGCGGCGAATCACGGCAAAAATCAGCTAACTTTTTTTCGTGGGAACCACTTAAAAATTAAGATTCAACAATTTATTCAATTTAGGTTTTTAAAAAACCTTTTGGCCGTGCCTTCATACACAAGTTAAGCATGTTGGTCCCAAGGTATCAACCCCATACTTAATGCACAAGTCCCGAAGTTCGTTGGGACCAGCAAATATCACATTTACTCCAATGTATTCGTAGTGAGCAAATGCCCCAGTTGGAACCATTAAAGAACAAACAACCATTCTCAAATTCCCTTATGGAATCTTATCAACAACTTTAATTTATGTGCCATAGTTGCCATTGGAATGCTTAAACAAATAACCTAATAATTTAAATTTTTATTATGGAAATGACTGCTTGTGAAGAACTATTATGTAGAGAACTTTGTAAGGTTACGAGACTCATTCCATAAAGCTCATGGATCCTTTTGTGAGAACAATAAACGCGAAAGGTAGCATACAAAGGTGCATGTAGACCGCCATGTGGCGACAATAAAAAAGCCTGGCGCCTTTACCATTTGCCATTACACACAATGGCGTACCGTTACATACCGCTTTCCCAAGCCTATAGTCTATGCAATTCATTGTGCCAAGCATGAGGAAAGAGTAAAGTAACTAAATGGTTTATTCGCGGTTGCCTGTGGCACCAAACTACTCATCAATTAATAAAGACGAGCAACGTTACAATGGTACCCAACCAAGTACTCCATCACCTTCTAAAGTTGAGAGCTCACCGCCCTCTATCTTGTCTTGAGTTGGAGGAGCTCATATCATTCTAAAGCGTAGAGAAGCATCCCTTTATATAGTACATCTACAGGGATGCATCATGAGAGAATCCTCTAACACATCAAATTTCCATTCCAAAACACTCTGGATCAAAAGTTATGATTAAACTATAGCTTTATAGAAATCTTAAACTCTCCGGCCAAAAAAATATCCGGCGATTTTCTCCTCGGCTAAACATGCATTTTACAAAGTATTCTGACGAGCAGTATATTCCAAATGATATGACCCATGATATGTCCGGTTTAAAAGTCCTATGTAAAGTCCTAGGGACGCAGAAACTCCTGACGCTGCACCGACGCAAACTTCCTCGACGAATTAGCCCGGCGATAACTCGACGTATATTCCGATGCAAAGCCCGACGTGATAACTGACGCATTTGCCGGTGGATTAACGCCCGACGCGAAAATCGCCGGGAATGCTGGCCAGAGTTATTCGCTATTTAATTTTGCGTCATATATAAACACATCGTGCCAAATCTTTTAGGATATGCCTGATTACTTTTTCCTCGACGCTAACGTACTTCATTCCCTTTCAGAGCATTAAGCAAGGAACGAAAGCATGTCCGGGATAGCGCAGCTTAACGCTGGATAAAATGCTTTTGCATTGGTAGAGAGTATGAGGTCCGTGTTGTAAATTTTAACGAAATATGTTCTAGCTAATTTCCTCAATGGCACCATGTTACCGGAATATAATCTGGCGAGAGATCAAGAACCCTCATAAGCCTTCTGGATTGTTCCATGAAGAGGATCGACTCCAACAACCGACTCCATCTCCTCCTTCTACCGAGGCCGTTTCAACCAAACAAGGCATTATTATGGATCTTATAAGTACTCCAACAGATGATCAATTCCCCGAGAAGGAGGAATTTATATCCCATTACTGGCGTAATACCGAGCTCGTGGAGGACAATATGATTAAATATAGATAGTATATATCATGGTTAAAGCGCAGCAGCCGAAAGAAGTCTAAAGTCGCAGACTTCTATAAATAGACCCTCTAACTTGACTTTCCATAACCAGAGTCTGATTGAGGCTTATATTTACTTCATTGGAAACCACTTTTAATTGAAGGATGGTGAATATATTTATGTTTGGAAAAGGATAAACAAAATTGACTACTTATATGGGGAGGTCCACCCAGGTTAGCCCTTCATACTTTGAAGGCTATAAAAACTTCAGCGTCCATTTCTACGCGTGTTCGTGAAATGGGCATGATTTGAAATGTTTAATCAAGCGAAAATAGTGGCTCTAGAACCGAAACTGTGACTTTAAAAACTCTCGCATTAGGTGACAGGTTAAGAAAATTTTGATAACTCCATTGTCTTGTCGGATTTCCCAGTCAATCGTGAAGAGAAGCTACCAATTCGTGGAACCGGCCCCGATTATGGTCATTTTCATAAAGAAGATGTGGATGATCCTTGATCGCTAAATTGTATTTCCCAGCTGCATCCTCGTGAGCTTGACATGTAAATTCCTTCGTGATCAGGTTCAAGATGACGAAAGCGTAAGCATACAATCTTCTTCGGGCGGTGCAAGGGAGCAGCCCCTCGTCAAAAAAGCCGTTCTTACTTCTGATGTCTTCATACTTTTATTTGAAAGGTGATCCTCCGCCTTCACAGGAAAGAATTTTCCCCGCAATGGTAAAAAACTTATAAGTTGATTCTGTAAATCCAAATATATAATTATATATTTCGAGAGAGTATGCTTGTAGCCATTATTTCTCATTGCGTAACACCAGCCTTTGTTTCTCGCTTCCATACTCCGTGATAGAAACGAAAAGCTCCAAATGTCCGGGAGTGCATAAAGAAATCGGCTTCCGAACTGTCCAAAGATAGGATTGAGTCAAGAGCTCGATGCAACTTCACTCAGTCCATTAAATCGTAAACATGATCCTAATAGACGCACTTTATTTCGCGATAAGAGAAATTCCCTGAAATGTTATAGCTTGAGAAGTTGCGCTTAAAGCGTACGGCGAAGCTGGTGGCTAAACTTTATGCCACAATTGCTAAAATGAAGGCTTTGATTTTTGGATTAATTGAGACTTCCGAGGTGTATGAGATTGATCTGAACGCTCATAAGATAGTCCCCATTTAAGGTGGATACCATTGTTTATCAAGGCCTCAGGCATCCCGATGCCAGAGAACTCTAAACCGCCAAGGATGTCACCGCTGTCTAATCGGCACGAGCAATATAGCTAAGAATGAGCATTATGCATGAGATCTGTTGTTACCCTTATATATTTAATAATTGACAACCGTGCCAGCGAGTTTTCATTATCATCAAACAGATCCGGTGATTTTAATCAAACCTTTATCTTGGCCATAATTTCTCGCTTTGATCCGAAAATTCTGATAAGACAATGTATGCTGCCTTTCCAAGGGATTCCAAAAAATAGAGGCCGAGAGCGGAGAGATCTTTCTTCCAAGAAACATGCCTTTACCGCCGCCAAGCCTTCGAACAATTTTCTACGAAAGGAGGAGTGTTGGTGTGGGATCTTAAATAAAAAAGGCAAGATCGGGGAGCGTTCATTTTGATATTCCAGCCCATATGGTTTGCATTTGAGGATATAGTGCTTGATTAAAGCAATGTAAAGAACCTGATGTCAATTTTATCCGTGGATGGCTTTGAAGAAACATTTACGCTGCGGCTACGCTATTCCCGCCCATCCACGGATTTGCAGATTCTTCCAGAGATCGGAGTCCAGCATTTCTGCCACGCCATGAGATAAACCTTCCCGGAATTCCTTTGAAGTTTTCTCGTGAGACCTTCAGGGAGCAAGGATGAAGGAAAGCATTGGTATACATGATGAAAGCATGACTGCACCGTTCGCCCGCTTAGAAAGGAATTTTGAATTGAGGGGGTGTCTTACTTTATGGTAAAATTTCTCAATAATGCCGCTCAAAGGTCCGCAGTGATTGGAACGGATGCAAAAAGGAATACCTTTAACAACTTGAATGAACATTAGAGGGGTCAAATCGCACTCAAGAATGGAGTGCGCCTTTGAGTGCCTTATCGTATCATGGGAAGCTATAAATTTGGATTTTGGTTCGCTGATATTGCAGCTTAAAGTTTGCCAAAAGGGCATGTAAAATCCCCTTGGTCCTGATTGATTGATTGGAGGTCCATAGATAAAAAGGATAAAAGATGCCGGGCCCCGCAAAATGCCCATTAAGGAATTGGCCGCAAGAATATCATCAGGGAGATGTCCGCGCATATGCCCCTTCTTTTGCCATTTGGGTGAACCGCTATAGAAGAGCTTCCATCACTATAATAAGTTAAAGCGGGCCATGGACAGCCCCCGCGCTTAACTCCTCTTTGATATTGAAGAAGCGGGACCGTGATTCTCCATTTTATGAGTACCGAGAGAAAGCATTGAGAATTGGCCGAAAAACACCATTGAGCCGATATTGAATCCAAGTTATCGCATAATGCTTTAAGAAAATCCCAGCTTGACCATATCGTAAAAAGCTTTGGTGATGCCGGAAATTTAAGGAGTGCACCTCTTGCTTGCATCTTCGCCCAATTGGCGCTTAAGGCGCGTTAAATAACGCGACAAGAATGTTCTCCTTTCAAATAGCTCACATTGGTCAGACTTATATCATTGTCCGTAATCTTTTCAGCCTTGGAGTAATAGCACCTGGAAATAATCTTGGTACATAACATTAGTAAGAGATATAGGTCTGTAATCCAAAAGTACATGTAATGCGTTCGAATCTTAAAACCCAAAGCGGATGAAGTTTCAAGCATTCTGGCATCCATTTCTTCCACAAACCGGCCATCAGAAATGGAAATCCCATAAAAATCCCATGAAGCTGAAGAACTCAGCTTGTTAATCGCCCCGGGTCCCCGAGACGGCCATTCTTCATATGTAATCACTTGCGTAAGCCCTCCGTGCGAAATCGTGACTTGTTAGAGCAATATTCGATCATGAGTGACTTTTTCTCCTCCATTTCGATGTGAAGTTCTCACTTTCTTCCCATAGGAGATGCAGGTGGTGCCCATAATATTAGTAAAGTGGATGGGTTGTTGTCATCTCCGCATCTTAGTGCTATCTACCATAATCTCATCAATTTGATTTCTTCTATTCCTTCTACTCCAAATTTCAGCGAAATATTTTGAATGAGCTCTTTCTTCATCCTCCTGCTCGCGACTCAGGATTTGAGTCTCCAACCCCGCCGCAATACTTCTAATTCTTCACTTCATTCTTCGATTAATTTCAAGCAGCATTTTTCCCTGCAGATATTCGAGAGTATTTCGCCATTGCCCCGCGATGCCAGTTTCATGGTGGATCTCCTCTTTCCCCAAATCTTGAGCTTATCCTTTGTGACATCAACTGGCTGTATTACACCATCAATAAGACATCCTACCATAGCTACCGTAGGGTTTTTTCGCGGAGTCAATCAAATCCTCTAAATGATATCCCCCAACCGGATGATTAATCACCGGTATCGAATTTCCAGCGTAGGAATTCCTTTGGCGGTGATCGCATTGTTCCATGAATGGAGATGAGTTTCCAGGAAAGTGGTCCGCTAATGCATCCATTCCAAACGACTCCGCTGTTTGAGTTCCGTAGGTTTCGCTTCAAATAGAACCCTATCATGAAGGCAAGCAGATCGGATTGATTCCCGCGACGATCAAATAAAATCATTTGAGGAGGTTCTGTGCGCTGCGGCGCTATTGATGGAGATCAAATCAATTCTGTAGAGTTGAACTCCACCGAGGAGAGGGGCCTCGAATTCGGCTTGCTCTTTCATAAAACTATGGGCATCATGTTGAACACCCCATAATGATCCCATCCCACGACATTGGTCAGGAAACTATTTCGATTTTGTTCCAAAGGTCACCTTCTTAGATCGGTTGTGAGGATAATGGCGCAAATTAAGATTGTCGAGCTGAAAAGCAAGAATTCCGCCATCCCATTCCCATCGCTCAATCATACACCGACCGCTTTATGTTGAGACTCTTTCCGAACTGCAATCCCACCGAAATGACATTAATTTAAAGGGCCCAAGCTCCATGCCCTGGAAAGGGAGAGTTCTGAAGCAATTTTTAGAGTCGTGAATCATATCATATGCAACTTATGCCTTTGAAGGAGAAGAAAATCGTGGATAAGGGTGATAGGCAAACTTCAAATTATCCCTTTAATCGAACTTCATTAATTCCTGCGTGATTCCTGCGTAATGATTTTGAGAGCTATTCATTTTGATAATAGGAAAGTTTCTATGTAGGGATGCCCTTTAATTCTCTTAACAGGGTCTTTAGAGTCGCTATAATTGGTGAGTTGGTTTCTCTTCCCGCTAATGACTGGTTCCTTAACTCGCCTGGCGATCTCCTCTCGATATATCCGTCTGTCGCCGCCTTTGCTACTGCGGAGGTTACCGCATTGGAGTAGTCTTGTACCTCTCAATGGTCATAATGTTCGTTTTGAGGAGAATCAAACTGAGCTCTAATGTTAAGCATATTTGGGAGATCCGCAGTTGGATGGGTCCGCATTTGTTTTAAACTGAGCCAAAGTGGAGGCTCCGAACTGGCTGGAGGATTTATATTCGAGCCTCTAATGATTCCAAATAGGTGGGGATAACATAGGCAACACCATACCGCTACTTTTCCTTTTCCATTGGCCCATTAGACTTTTTTATCCAAAACACGCTGACCTCAAGGTTAAGCTTGTGCTCTTGTTTCATGTATCTCTATAACTTCCTCCGCTTCTTTAAGGCCGAGAGGGGTGGCCACCGAATTCGACTTAATCAGTTGGCTGTGATGGGGAGTATTTTGATGCTAACCAAGGAGACCAGCCTGAAGATATGGGTTTGGAAAGGCATATGGGAAGGAAAAATTGGTTTGGGGGATTTCATACCGAACATGACCGACGCCTGCTGCTCCGGTGTGTGGTGATTCGAGGTCCATAGATTCGGGAATTTAGCCCGTAAATAAATGGAAATGTTTTGAGTGGTCTCCTCGGGTGAATTCGGGAACCATTTCCAGATAGACAGTAGCGTTTTGCCAAAAAGCGAATTAATTTTCCTTTGAGCATTATTGGCATAGATGCTATCTTGGCAAATGACTGGTGGTCTTAATCCAATTTCAATGGAGGCAATTTTACAGTTGATGGATCTCAAATATAAAACTCACAACACTAGGAGCAGGCAGGAGGCCTAAAATGAACATGAGACCTCTCGCCTAAAAAATATTGGAAGGTGAGTGGTCACTTCGATAGAGGAGAGATCAAGAAGCATGGATTAGACATATCCGCCGTAACAGAACCCGCTTCGTGAGGGATTAGTACATCCCTCGGATAATCTTTCTATAATTTTGGCAGGCTTTAGAAACAATTGCGCACATCTTAAGAATGTTACTTTTATCTTATCCGGCCTTTGCCAAGAATCTGACCTCCACCGACCTTTGTTTTCTTTTCCCTTGTACTTGATCTCATTTAGCCTCCCGAATTTGGTGCGCATTTAAGCGTACACTGGCGTTCTCTCGTGAATAAAATACTACCCATTCTTGTCTACATTTGGCAAAACCGGTTGAGCTAGAGAACCACATCCTCACCGACATCGTGAATTTGCTTTGGTATCTTCAAGGGAGACTAATCGATCGGGAAGGGCTGCCTCCAGATATCCTTTGAAATCTTTGTTCCATTTCTTCAAAGCATGTATGGGAAAGATTCACCATATATCATCATATTTTAAAGGATACTTTGTTCCAAATCCATCTTCGCAGGCTAGATTCCATAGCATTTGGTTGGCCTTTGCCATGAGTTCATCCATAGTAGTTCGGAAAACCCCATTTCAGAATCGCAGCAGTCCCAAAGAGTGGGCCTAGCTTAGATAGAGTAATTTTGTGATGTGAAAGGCTCATTTTGACGCTACGTAACTGGAACGGGAAGTAAACGAA
>JAJEKV010000167.1:0-122598 GCA_021234155.1 Isoetes taiwanensis | reverse complement strand
TCTTTTTTAGAGTTGTCATCATATAGTACTGGCTTCTGTTCATCCTCAATAGAGAGCCAGATGAAAATAATTCACATGTATAGCGTTAGAATTTAGTCACTTAAAAACAAAGAATAAAATAGTTGACCAATAATACTAGTGTCATTCTTCGCGTACAGTTAATACCGTCTTTTCACGATACCGCTTACATGTCTCCTCATTTCATATTGTTCAAAAGTACGTATTATTGAACAAATTAACAATATCAACAAACAATTCGCAATATGTAGCACTCAAGCAAAACATGGAATTCACAAACAAAAGTTCACATAAACCGAAAACATTACTGTGTCGTCGGTAGCACCAGCTATTGTGCCGACACAGGTCTCTATTGTAGTTCGCCCACATGGTTTGGGACATTCGAGTTACATTGACCGTGCGAAGCGAAACAACACGCACGGCTTAAGACAGCAGCCATATCAGCAGACAACAGGTCTTCTACTTTCTTCTATTCTCACACTTCAGTTGTTTCTTTCCAAAATTTAACGAATCGCTATTAGTTAAGTTATTGTATCGCAGTTCACTTCGCTTCGAAATCGCCGAACGACGTCAATTATGAATACGTAACATGGCATAGCCTTCACCCCCACAACATTCAGCTTCATAGCGCAATAGCGCAATCACAGGAACATTATTCGCGACACAGCCCTGGCTACCCAGACAATGTCATACGATCGTGCTCATGATTGCAGCAATCCGGTCAACTCTATACATCTCGACGCCAGCAAAGGGCGATCGCCCAAGACCCGGGCACTTCAATGCCGTCGAAGTTTTAGCAAAATTCGTTGGCACAGATTTGTTCACCTCTATCAATATTTCGTTCCATAAAGAGTTCGCTAACACCTTCGGCATATTGCGAGGGTGCCCTCCAAAAGAAACTTCAGTATTACATCAGGGATTGTTATTGCCGCCGAAAGAGCTTCGTCCTTCCATAGCATACGTATTTATCACAGCCCCGAGAGCGCGGTTGAAAGTAGTTATCGGTGATGGGCGTGATTGCAAGGAGAACGAGAAGCATGCTGTACGCCACGCTCATTTTTCGTCCACGATCGACCGAGCTCGGCCTGACGAACATTTCAACCATCATCACCGAGAATTTTCCCGAACTTCTATCGGTGAGTATATTGATATTCCTCTCTCACTTTGCCGATCGCCAGATCTGATTTTCAACGTCGTTCTTAATAAATTCCTTTATAATCATTACTTCATTATTGGCAATTGCCGTAAGCCGATTCCTGAATATTACCTGAAAGATCTTCGGTCGATGACGCCAAAGGGCTGCGCTGGTCGACGCCACTCTTTTTATCATCAGCATATGGTTTCACGTACCATGCGGATGCTGGCCCTTCACTTAAATGCACTTCAAGACGCTCACGTTATGTGACGCCAGATTGAAGCTGGCGAATTCGCAGGTCGCCAATCAGATGCAGCTTAATTTAAGCAAAACCAAATTGATTGGTTATATTACGGCTCGACGTAATAAAGTTTCACCGATCTGGGCCGTTGTCCTCGTACGCCGTAAAGAAATCGATTTTGGAGCGCCATTATAGGCGTAAGTGAAAGGAGGCCGAAAATCACAACGCAGACAAACACAGATGAAGCGCGAAGAAGCCTAACGGTAGCAAATTTGGGGTAGGGTTTCAAGAACCGTCAAATAGCGTTAAAAATGAAAGCCAGCAGCAAGCCTAATCCTTATTACGTTCACTCATCGCACGCATGGTCACAACGCAGAGCCAGAATGTTCCGATTCAACTGAACGAAAGATCACCATTCAGCACGAATAACGCACCAACACCAGCCTTCCCACAAAGAATAATATAACGAGTTTTTGTGAAAAGCTAATCGTGTTCAACTTCATTACCACCGCGTAAACCAATAAAGGTTCGAGTTCGCCGATGTTCGTTCAGCAGAGTTGAGCGAAACCACGCAGCGGTTTTCAGCACGCGCCGCGAGTAAATATCTCTTCCGTTTGCCAGGCAATGTCCTCTAAGATGAGAGAAGCCGATCCTCACTTCAGAGTGGCCCACGACGGAGATGTACCAGGAAAGAGTTTACGGCGCGTAACAGTTGGCGAATACGGCACAGCAAGTTTGTGGGACGGCTTTATTAACTGCGCGCATGCCAGCTTCCATTTAGTGAAGAAGATGGCGATGCAAGATGCCATGCGCATCATGGATAGCTGTAGGTAAGAAACAGTAGCGCCAGGTAAGGCCACTGGGGAAATATTTGGCAAAGTCAGTCTGAGCCGAGCACGTAGCTGTACTGAAAAGGTTACTCACGACCTGGCAGTCAGAAAACACAAAGTAGAAAGAGATACGGGGCCTGGCGGATCATTTACCCGTGTCGGCAAGATGGTTCCATTGGCACAACTGCACACTCGGTACTCTGCGAAAATCTTCTGGTGCAGCCGCAAGAAGCGCATTTCTTTACTGGCTAAAGAATTAAAGAGAATAACCTGGTCACAGAAGATGACAAACTCTCAAAGACGCCGTCATTCCAGAAGAGTCAAACATGCACCGTGCTGGGTTAGCTCGGTTTCATCCAGTCCGCAAACTTTTAGAGACGCATACCGAGACCGTGCCGCGGAAGGCGATGTTTAGTCAAAATCTCCTCGGCACCGCTGAAATCGTCTCCAAGATGAGCATCGGCTGCTACCGCACGCAATGCCCAGCGTAAAAGCATTGACACCGCCGCAGCTCAGACGCTACCGCCGTGCGTCATCATACGTCAGTCTGCATTGTACCGTTTGATACATTTTGTTGCCTCTGCAACATAAGTTGGTCGCAAAGCCAGTAACACCAGCAGACAGCAATCGACGCCAAATCGTCGCTTGTTCAGCCGCTAAACGCGTGGTGAGCGAGCGGTCTCTTTATGAGAAGTGTGACAAACGCGTGATGAAGAGGGGAAAGCGTTGCATCATTATTGGTCAAGGAAACGTTAAAGATCGAGGCCAGATAAATAGAAGCGCAAAAGGAGCAATTATCACGAAGGACCGTCACCGCCGGTTCGTCCAGAAGTGCAAACCAGGGTTTCAGCGCACGAAATTGGGTACCAGTTCGGCCCGTGACAACAAACCGCAGAATATGCATCTATGGAATTCACATTTCAGCTTTCAACGCACCAAAGACCGTCAATTTAAGTCGCAAGAAGATCAGTAAAGCTCATTCTTCACTAACCAATCTTCCTCTTCCATCTTCCAACGGGAAATCGGTCTTCATAACATCTTCGCTTCAATTTCGCTTTCCCTGTCATACGCTAAATCACGGAATTCACATTCTGTTCGGTCACGCAATAAAAATTCAAAACTTTATGGGCTCAACCAGACAGATTACAAAACGTCGCACCGAAGCCATCACAAAGAAATACTGCTTGAAGAAATTTCCAGGAGCGTCGTGAAATAGTGTTGATCAACGGTCAGAAAGAGAAAGCGGCGGCACACCTAAAAATGCGATGGCCGATGCCGTCAGTACCGATGAAAGTTGGCGAAGGCCGTTCTCGGCTTCAACGACCCGCGATCCGTGTCTATCAAAATTGATATATCAACAAAGACAGCCCATGTAATCGCGAAACACTTCTCGATGGTTACGGTTGATTACGGCATATTTATCAACGCCATTCATTGTTCGGCTCCTCGTGCAACACATGTGAAACAAAATTTCACAACGTAATAAATCTAATATTTTGAAAGATATTTTGCAATCATTTAGTAGACCGAAACCTCATTAGTAAGCGATTATTAGTCGAACACCGTTGGTTTTCAGCAACCAAATGTACTTTATAGCGTCGCAAATCGCGGAATTAAATCTATTGATTAACTCATCATCAGTACCAAAACACAGAAAACATATAGTCAGCATATGCAAGATTACAAAAGCCTTCAAGACCCAAAGGTTGACAAAAATACGAATTCATCATCAATATGTAGAACACGCCAGCATGTAAGCATTTCAAAAGTTACTGTCGACAAACGGCCAACCAAAGAGTATCGGCATCATTCGAAGCATCAACGCTCACAGAGCCCAGCCACGTTCTTTATTTTCATCTTCATTGCCTACCATATCTAGGGCACCGCCCAAAAGCCACCCAGAACATCATATTGTTGTGTTCACATTGTATAGCACAGTTGCCCCCAAATATTTTACGTCCTTTTACAATATGTGGCATTCTGTGAAAGCTGAATAGAAATATCTTCGGGAGCAGTTGAGTGACTTCAGACTTAAGTCCTGCATCTGAGTAAAGAGTGCTGGTCTCCTCACGATGAAAGTTGATATTGTTAACTGATTTTCAAATATCATATAAGAATATCGATAAGATAAGAGGATGACAAACATAACGTCCATTTGAGATCCGCCGCCTCATTCATTAACATTTGGAGTCTATACTAATATCATCCTGGTCGATCTAATCTGGTTGATTAGAGCAGTCTTGTTCAATCAACATTCAACAATGTGTGTAATGGGATCATTGTGCCATTATGCATAGTTTATAAAGCCTTACCTAGGTCGTTTCATATTCACGGATATGATGGAAGTTGCAATTAAAAGAGATATTTGCCTTGTCTAATGCTTTTCCATCAAAGAATTAGTTGCCATCTGATACCGCATTACTGATGGAGTGTAGCTACAGAAGTTAGCTGATAGCGTAACTTTACAAAACCCAATATATTTTGTAAACACGCAGAATTTCATACACCATCATTCAAATCGATGACACCGCTAATGTTGGCAGCCACAGCCCGTATCGCCGAAGCGGTCACCAGTCGCAGATTGGGACACTGTTATCGTAAGTTGGTTCGTTGAGCGAAAGTTGGCGAAAGTCAAGAGCGTTCGGTAGTTCAGAGCGCGCATGGTCCGGTAAAGACGCAATTCGCCACCAAATAGCGATGCAGCACTCAAAGCTCCTTCGCCGCCAGCAATATCCCCGCCCATAAGATGTCAATACGTCGCTCATCTTCATCATCACTTTCGTATCGCCATTCGACAGCCGTAGTTTCCCGCCGCAATGCATGCAAGATGGCTTCGAATGCCGTAAGGTGAGACAATGTTGTCGCCGACATGGTACACCCATCGACATGCTCATCTCCACGGCCCACAGAGGGATCAGCCAAAGCCGGGCAAAAGACAAACAAGTTATTAACAGGTACCAGGCGCGCGTGGTCAGCAGGCCTCATCACGGCATAACTTATTCATTACGAGTAATTTCGACGTTCTGGGCCAGCGGGCAATATCAAATAGTCATCACGGCGTTCAAGTTTGCCGAACGGTTGGAGTTTTGACACGCTAACTACAGACACTTTCGACAAACAGTTTACCTGTCTTCAGCATGGTAAAGAATCAGGAATAACAATCGGCAACCGGTCTTCCATATCATAGTGGAGGAGTACCGAAAATGCATCAAGCGAGTTTTGGCCCCGCCATTGTAGCCTAACACAAACCTTCATTTCTACGTAGGCAGTTCCATCAGCCCACACATCACCGATGATTGATGAAGCGTTCGCGCACTTTTATGTCACCATTACACTCACACTATATTCACGCAGCGAGAAAGTCAATTTCGTGAAGGCGGACTCAAAGCCGCCACAAAGACTTTCGTCTGTCGATTCGTTAATGGATTTGCAGTACCGATATTATCTGGGAACCGGGTGTTGGCAGAACACCAAGAAGCGAATCGCCAATATTCCAGCACGTGAATCATCGTTGTAGCGTCCAAATACAAACCAAAAAATAGTTGGAATTGGGTATGTCGCCAGTCTCTTTACATTTCTCACTCAGCCTGCCATCCGAGTTGGCACGGCCCGGTGTCAAAGCCAGCGGCTGTTATTTCCGGTTTTCTTGGTCACTATTTCAAAAAGTGTAGTTCGGGGAGAAATCAATACCTTAGCCCAACTTTTCCGCCGACAAAGATTGCAGCACGAGAGCGAAAATTCTGTAATAGCTTGGCTAAACTACAGAAATTTGGAATGAGCCGTGTTACAAGCAACATAAAGTGACAAAAGACAGATCTCATATCTTCATAAGCTTGAACTCCATGGTGGTTCGGTCACATCCTGCCTGGCGAATGGAATGCTCGTTGCATGTTCTGTTTCAGAGTGCAAGTTCACCATCGCGAATAACCAGATTGTTATAAGCCGAGTAAGACAAAGCATAAGCCCAAGCACGACAAATAACCACCTCAGTTCAAGCGATGGCCAGTGTAGATTTCACGCAGGAGCCACAAAGCGAGGCTTCATAGCGAGTTCTGACCCAACGACTAAATGCCGCCGACGCCAGGAGCATTTCGGTGGTCTCAGATAGTTCTGCAGTAGCATAGTGCTCGCGTCGTGGAAGAACTTGTAGACGGTTTGACTGAAGTACCATAAACAAAGCCCTTAAACGTACTACATAATACTGAAAGGTCAAGACCCTTTATACGTGCCTCCACCGACCTGATTGGATTAAAACCTCAACTTCTTTTCATTACGTATTTTCATCCTTATTATAATCGACTTGGATTAACATGCATTGACCAGTTAAGATGACCACGCCATGCTTTATGCACGTCAACGCACTCATTTACCACGATCTGAATGGAATATTCATGTGATCGCCAGTGCCGCAGCTTAAAACCCAGGACCCCGCAAGTTGCAGTTTTTACGAAACACATACCGTGTTGTGTTGCTATTGTTTGGGCAGACGAAATCAAAGTTATTGTTGTGCTGAATGGCGTTCAATGTTGATCCGTTCAGCAGTGCCCATGCATTTGGTCGGAGCCCATGATTGCGGAAGTTGGTCAGTTCTGGAACCACCATTTTATGCGAGAATCGCCGCCACGATAACAGCCTTCACCAACGTTGCAGGTCTGACCAACTACGAGATAACAATGCACAACAATAGCAAACAGCGAAGACACACATGGTCGTTAATATACAAACATCAGTGCCCTTCATTTTAAACCATGATGTTCTCATTCTAAATCATGCCCAACATGGGTGCCTTTACGGTTGTTTAACAGAAAACGTCAGGAAGCTCAACATCACAGTAAGTTCCGCCAGTCAGCTGTTTTTGTTAAAATAATCTGGTCTGCACAAACAACGTTATTTCCAAAATCACAGTATCAAGTTCTACGGTTCTGCATCGATCCGCCATTGTACCAACCAAAATGGACAAACACATTTATTAGTATCTAAAATTGCAGTAGTCACCATGCCCATGTTGTTGTACAAACAGCCCGTATCACCTTCGTGCAATGCTCACTTCGACGTTGCAACATATACGGCCAGTCGCCGTGCCGCCATCAACCAGCACTTCGTTCACACCGCACTCAAAGCCAACAGCTTAGGTGATGAAACAGGAAAATTTTGGTAAATGGTTCTATTTTCGTTATTCACGCCCCGTATAACTTATCCATTGCCTGGCAGCCAGTTGCCATTGGCTGTCGTTCTCGCTCAGCAAATAATAAGAACAAAACATGAAAGCGCAGAAAGGAATGCAATATACGATAGAAATCTCATTGTACAAGAATCGCCTGAATTTAGTCAGCATTTTCGAAAATAACTGCGCCCGGTTCATTCATCAGCGAAACCCATGACCGAACATGCCGAGACAAAACATAACCGTGAAAAAGTGACACGAAGGTCAAAATCAACAAACCAACGGGCTTTACCATCTCGATGTATGGCGATAACACGGTAAACAGTGTTAAATGGCAGCTAGTCTCCATATTTCATTAAAGACGGTTTCAGCTCCAGCATAAAACTTTAAACAGACATCTTCGCCATATCGAAATTTCGGCTCAATGGCACATTTCATGTAAAGGCAGTGTTCACAAAGGATGGATCTAAAAGTCACTTAAAAGAAGTTTGTTGTGCGCTTCAGTTAAACCAAAGTTTGGTTACCGTATCAGTAAGAATCGCGATAGACTGTTCCTCACCGCATCAACAAATGATTAGTCAGTTAAAGTTCAAGATAACAGAACTACGAGTTTACATTGTCTCATCCTCCGCATTATTGTTTTGTGAGGTCGTCATTGGCTCAAAGTGGCAGTACAGCAACTTAAGTGAGTCTCGACCTTCGTTAAGGTCTCCTCAACACTGTACCACATCCTTCACTTGCGAGTTAATTGCCAGAATTTTCGCAGAGTGACAAGATTTTCATTGTTGCCGCTGGTTATTGACTACGTATTGATCATCTCGGCGACATGCTGCCTGTGCGTTTACTACCCAAAACTTCAAAGTTAACAAGTTCGAATCGCAAGCAGCGTTAGCAAGAAATTACGTACCATTTATCTTCTCACCCTTTCACTCGAATGACCAAACCGACACAAAGGCAAGACAAGTGCAGAGCGTACAGACAGTCAAGACTTTATGATTCACATACCAAAGAATATTTATGAGATCCATGCATAGCTTATAATAAAAACATATCAATTGCCTTACCGTCCCCATAGACAACATAACGACACTGATGAGGTCTACCTCGAAGCCGCTCATTGCCGTGCAAAGCTTTGCACTTTGGGGAGACTCAGCCTCAAGCGACCAAAACAAGGGCTCCAACACATTCTGCTTTTCCGACATGTTGAAAGCCACTAAGCTTCAAGAAGCCGAGCTCACGAGCTTTTCATCACCACTGCACAAAATTCGAAAGAATGCAGTCATACTTCTGGGTAGATAAATGAGACATATAGTACTGTTACACAAAACATATTTGAAGGAGGTACACTTTCAAAAATAGGTAACAGTGAAAAGCAAAGCTCCTCACATAGAAGCCAAAGATTCGTCACATGCATTGTTAAATACTGAACGTGACCGCCCATTTCATTTGGCAATCGCCGTAGTTCACATCTGACTGCGGGAAGAAAATTATAAACGTAAAACAACATGTTAACATACCATTGGCAACAGCAGCCGACTTGGGGATGGCAATAGCAAAGGATTTTGAAGTAATGAGCAGCCAACACAATTGCCGTCCTGGCGAATATTGGTAAATGGAATTAATAAAGGTTAATGCCATCTCAAAAACAGATAACCGAATGCAGGGTGACCACTGAATACAGCCCCGGAATAAGCCTTCGTATGTTTAGGGGACCTTCTCGACAGCTTTTGAAAGCATATTCCTTTGCAAAATTGCGCCGAGCTTACGACAAGATTTGATGATGACAATGGAAGAGCTCACCGTAAAATAAGGTTCGCGATACCCCGTAAAGTTGGGCGAAAATATTGTTCTTTGTTTATTGTAGCAACATCAAACAGTTCAGATTTAGCACATTAAAATACTTCGACAAAGCCGTTACCGAGCATTGCACCAGCATATCACACAACGCCGGTTCAGGCATCGGTTTTACCAATATCTTCTACAAAAGCATGACAACAAGCCGGATACGGTGTCGTATTAGAACATGGCAGAACAAAAACGGATGAAATTTGCGCCCGTTGTTTAGCAACAAACATTATAATGGTGAAGTTGCAGAATGATGGAGATGGTTGACAAAGCGAACGAAAATTGTCTAGTAGAACGAGGTTGAAATCGCTACCGAAAACATTCACCAATACTTTACCTGTCACAAAACATACAGCGCTGTGAGCGTTTACGCGTACATACAGAGCGTGTACCTTTTGACGGCACACCACGCCTTCACATTCATCTCTGAGCTTGAATTTTCGCAGTAAGCCCGGCAACATCATGGCGCCAAAAACAGGTGCTCAGCTAACAACACTGTTATACCGAAGAGGTTTGCCTATTGGGCAGCATACTCAAACACGTTGTGTTAGCATTAAAAGATGAAGACGAGCTTAAATGGCCAGCTTCAATTAAATACAACAAACATAGCGTTAAAGATATACAACCATCGCAGTACAAAAGATCTCATGATTCGCCCTCAAGACAGTTCGTTCTCAGTCCGTTCTTTATCATCTCAGCACTTATGTGTTAAAGAAGAGGAACGACCGCGAATATACAGATATGGATATAATGATGGGTTCGGTCTCCAAGAGACATGCCTTCTACCGAGGAATACCGGTCAGGTAAAATAATATTGCCGGTCTAGCGAATCTCATCGGTAATGTCTGTTTCGGCAGTCAGAAGCATATCCGCCGCCCAGGGTGTTCTTTCATTGAACAAGCGATACCCATACCATGGGGGCCCTCGAATGAGCTTCGTTACATCGATATGGTCAAAGATCTAACGCGCGAAGCGAGAAGCCGACGCGGTACTATTGTCGCGACGCATCACTGCCGATCGGGTCAAAGATGTTTAAAAGAAAGCACGTTCTGTCAGCTGGCCTCTGCTCGAAGCTCAATCAAGCTGCCTGTATACGACGGTTAATAGCCTGCTTCTCAAAATGCCTTTCAGCCATAAAGTTTCTTTATTCAAAGCACAGTAGCACCATTTTCCACTTGCCATTTTTGGGTTATCTTCCGCAACTAAGTTTAAGAAAACGCTCGGCCCAGATTTTAAAGCCAACCGCAGGTACCGCCTTTATTTCTTTCTTTGAACACCGAAGAAGATACGACCTCCTTCCGCCCATGGTATCCTCGCGGAAGTTATCGCTGTCGTCACTTCACCGTGCTGCCTTCAAACAAACATGCACAGGTACCGAAGTCGAGTCATTCTCATCGCTTCACTGCAACAGTCACGTACACCAGCCGCATCGAGTAATGCCGGTGCCCCAGAAAAGTAATGCTTATCGGTTCATTAAATTCAAGACGATTTGACGATGGGTTAATACGAATATGGTGCCTTTCAACGGCGAAGCGTTGCAACACGAACACATCAATACGATGGAAGAACGATGATGAAAACAGCATTTCGACGCAGCACCAATGAAGTTAGCCGGGGCAATGCACGTCGTCGAAGTATCGACGCCGTAATGCGGTGCTACGGTTTGAAAGGGCAGCAAGGGGCCGACCGCGAGTTGCCAAATCTGTTCCACCATATTTAGCGCAACGACACGGGCCGCTTGTTTTAACACTCTTCCCTCCTTTATTTCGCTGTCACGCGTGAGAAGTTCTATGTTATTTATGCTTGCCATGACACATGTCGGTCACATGGTTAAGCAGTCTACCGTATTAGGTCGGCATCTTCACTTGCCTCTGCGCTATGAGACAAGGATCAAGATACCTACATTAGAAAAGCCGCCGGTCCCTATCAAATGACCGAGAAGCTCACTTTGTATTTCACCAAACATGTAATGTAGACCAATATGCAAAATTTTCTATAAAAGTTCATATTTGGCAAAATTATTTTCAACACTTCATTACTTCTGCAGATGATTAATACCGAAGCAAGCAGTATATCGTTTAGATAGGTATATTTAACTAACAGCGTGATTGGCGTCTGGTTATCAATAAGCAACTAAAGTTTATGATCACAGTCCCTCCATGAATATGGAAGAGATGATAGTAGTCCACTGAAGCTTTATCGATTGTTGTTAAGATTTCATGGGTTATAAACATGCTGGAACTATCGCCGGTACCAGAATGGGTATTGCTTCTCATTGTTATCAAGCTTATTTAAAACCAAAATAAAGTCAAAAGATAGGTGTCAAAATGAATGCATTCATCACTTATTATGACAAAGAGTTATCCAGCAACCAAATGCCGGGCAACGATACGCTAATGCCCAAGCACACAAGTGCCAAACCGATGCATCCATTTCTGACCTCCGTCAACTTGCCTTTATCTGCAACCTCGAACGCATCACACTTTCGACCTTTATTTGAACTTTTAAATAAGCTGATGAAAACAATAAGGGAAACAATAATTCCATTCCCTGCTCCAAGATAGGCAAAAGACACCAGAGTATGTTTATGCCCATAGTTCAGCTTATTGCTAACCAAACCATAACTCGGTGTAGTTTTCTATATACTTCATCTCCCACTAATTCATGGAGGTTTGTGATCAAATCGATTGCTTATTGATGTAAGATACCCATTTGGAGGTTAGAATTGAGGACCAACCATACAATTACACACCGCATTGGATTAAAATCATACCTATCTAAAAATCCTGAGTAATACCCTTTGCTTCAGATTATTAACTCAAGAACCAAGCAAAATGAAGTGGCAAAATGGAGAAGCTTTAGAGCAAACAAAATATGTGAGAGACTTTTCTAAAAATTTTTGGCATATTGGATCCTCTCGCCACATGGTTTGGCTTGGCCAGCAAGAAGTGAAACTTCTCGACCATTTTGATGCGCTCTCAATTTGTCGACCCATTATGGTGATTTTTCTAATGCCGTGCCATCGCGGAATTCTTTGATCCAACAATTTCATATGAAATAGCTATAGGAGCTCGTGGGATGCCTACTATGGAGCTTTGCCCGAATGCCTAATACGACTTGGTAGTTTCGCTTCATGGTTGGTCTAACATGAGAGCCATGGTAAACATAACAAGCATAACCAGAATTTACCACTCTAGCAGAAAATGACCAGAAATAAAAAAAAAGGAGGGAAGGAAAAGCAAACAAAAACAACCCATGTCCAGCAGACTTCACCGGCCCCGCCATGCCTAAGAATGAAGATGGAGATTAAGGATAAGAAGAACCGGGATGAAGCAACTCACGATTCAGGCCACCTCGCCATACCCTTTTCAAACTATGCCTCGCTAATTCGTGAAAATCGACATGCCCTCTACATTTCTCGAATACCAACCGTATTAATATTTGCCCTAAATTCCACCCCCAAATGCTCATTAGTTTTTCCAAAATCAAATATGCTGAACTTCCTCTAGCCCATGCGATTTGCAAACCACATAAAAGCCACACTTCTTTGTCCTTGAGGCCAACATTAATTATAATCATAATGTTTCCACAATAAAACCGTATGTTTGTAAATATATGACGGTTAGTTACTTTATGATGTATTCAGATCGAATAATGTGAATGCCATGCCTACTAGTGGATTCAAATAGAAGCATTATTCTCGCGGGTTTTTTCTAGTCTTTCTACCGCTATGAATTACGCCGATTTGTTCTCGCGGGCATGTGCAATGTGTGTTGGAAGCGATGGTCGGCCGGCCAGCGGCCCGCAGCTTTCAGTCACGATGTTTTGCATTTAAAGGCCTGCAGGCATGTGCTTGCCGATGCTCCATTGCGGCATACCATAGCGTAATCAGCAGGAGGGAGGATGTATCTTCTTCTTCCTCGCAGGTGTTTCAAAGAAAAATATAAATAAAGAGCGCACTTTTCTCGGGTTAACTTAAAAATCTAGATTGAGGTCTGCTGTGAGTTGCCCAAGCCCAAGTCCGGGAAAAGGGCGCTTTGGAGATCTTAAAAATCAGGTGGAAGGGAAATCGTACTCGTGTCAGAAGTAAGAACCGTAATGAAAACCTTTACATTATCATTTTGAAGTAGGCTATTAGCATCAATATACAAAGACCGGCTTAGTTGGTGGGAGGCTCACTGGTGGAGCCAATTTGTTCGTGAACATCAAACAAGTGCTCTTTTGCGCTTAATGTTCACCTACCTTACCGTGATGCCGTATCACATTGATCCGAGCGCGCTTCCTGTGGATTCAAAGTTTAATGAATTGGTAACGCGGAAGCTTCTGTCCATAGCATTCGATCTTTGATATGCACAAGAACGACATGGCTTGCAAATCATTCAAGTTTCCGAACACAGAGTGCACCTAAGCTTAGGCCTTGTAGTTATCCTCAGATCAGAAGTCGAATCTCATTGATCTGATGCTCGCCTGAGCCATAAACCGCAGAGGTAATGATCAAGACATTTTCCAAGAAGTTCCTTCTAATCAGCAATATTATTTTCAATTCGTGCATTCTATGGCGGTAGGGCATGTCATAGTTTAGATTCAAAGCCATCACCAGATATCCATATCTAAATATGGTACGTGATGGTTCTCTTCTAACGCTTTTACATAGGGTACCGAGGGTTGTGTAAAACAAAGGCATAGTTTCGTGGCAAAGGCGATTCATGCCCAGATTTTGAATCATGGGTTTCCGTGATGCCCGTTGGGAAATTACTGCGGGACATGTATCGGGAATGTCATTATGTTTCGAGCTGTGAGCATTGATTGAACCGGGTTCGATTCCCCAAGCTCGCCTCATCTTTGAATGCCATCACGTGTTTGCTATGCCTTTGTCGTGACTATGTATTCATGTAGTGTTGTATCAGAGGCACCAATGTGCCTAACATCGCTTAACCCATGGTGTTGGGGTCAAGGGGCCTTTAAAAGCGGTCAGTTTGACCCTAATTTAAGACCTCAAATAGGCGCGGCAGATGTATGCGTGAGGGAATATCCCGGTAGAATTGTGCCAGGATCCAAAGGCCCAAAAGTAATACACGCTCTAGCAATAATACACGCCTACCGCTCTTAGTATGTATGGTTTCCAGACAAAAGTTTAGCATTTCGGTATAGATAAAGTGGTGAGTGGGATGTTTTCCTAAAATAAAATTGTTTGTTTCTTAACCTCTCGTTATTTTCGTTTCTGTTTTCTTTTTCCGTTCTGTTTTTAGAACTCCACTGCGCTCCATCACATTTCCGCTGTTTCACCATTATAATGGTTGGTTGCTAAGTAATAAGATTTTCATTTCAACTGTTTTTTATTCGCTGATTTTCCTAACTCCAGCCTGCATGTATCCAGGAATAAGCTTTGCGAAAGCTTGTTAACAATCATGCTTAAAGTGTAAGTAAAATGATGCCGCTACAAGTTGGCGTTGGAGTGGAATATACTGATTTTGTCTCAGTAGCAGCCACAATCCGGAAGGTAACAATGTGCTAAATCTCTCTGAACTATTTGATGTTACTACAAATAAATAAGGAAACAATGTGTGCGACAATATTTTTCCTTAACTTTACAGAGATGTATCACTTTGAACCGGCACTTAATTTTGCAGACAAGAAATGTAGATTCTATTTCAATCCCGGAACCCGGCACATTGTCATCATAAATCTTTGTCATAACAAAATGCAGAAAGAGTAAAGAAGGGAAATAACTCAATTTTTACCAAAGGCATGCTTAACTCAAAGCTGTCGAGGGAGGTCTAAACGCATACAAATATTCCAGGATGAAAAGTAATATGATTTACGTTCAATTCTAGTGATAGGGTCTGAGGTCACACCTACTACTGTAGACTAGTTTAACTATCTAATTTTTGCGATTTTTCAGGGATGGCATGCTCTTATTTTGTTGATGCATTTGCATTTTACGGCGCATAGGTTATTGTATGTTAAGACATATTCGCTTCGTCCGCGCATAATTGCCATCCCAAAAGAATCCATAGATGGGCTGCAAAGCTGTTTATATCGGCAATGGTTTGTATATTTGTTTTGCGAGTTTATAATTTTCTTACAGTCAGATTGGCGGGCTGCAACAGTTGCGCCATCATAAGATGGTCCACGTTCAGTGCTGTAATGCATGTAATATGAATGCTAAACTTCTATATGAAAGGAGCTGCTTTTCACTGTTACCATATTTTTGAAAGTCATTGCCCCTCCTTCAAAATATATTTTGTGGGTAGCAGGTATTTAATATGTCTCATTTATCTACCCAAATTGTGTTATTTAATTTTTTCAAATTTTGTGCAGTGGAATTCCATTAAGAAAGACTCACGAGAACTCAGCTTCTTAAGAAGCTTAGTGAAGCCAACTTACATAATCGGATTCTTCGGGAGAAAAGTAAGTCATGTTGTGAATACTTGTCTCAATAGGTTGATTGCATTTATATATCCGCAACTTTTAGGTCCTTGAAACAAAATGAGAGCCTCCCAAAGTGCAAAAAGAGAGCTTGCAGCCATGGAGCTTAAACTCTGGTAGAACCTCTATCAATTGTGTTATGGTAATCTATAAGGGACAGTAGGAATTGGTGAATGTATCAGTGTTGGCTTGATATGTTTCATTATATAAGCTATCTCAGGACCTCTTACAATTCCCAGGATAGTCATAAAGTCTTTAATTATGCCACCATATACATTTTATCTTGCCTTTAACAGTTATCCAGTTTGGGGTCCTCATGTTTGTCATTTATTCATTCAGTGGTTAAAGAATTCTGTCACAAGAAATTGCTAGAGTTAGAGAAGGGTGAAACCAGGATCATGAAGATAAATGGAAAATACATGCATTCACATCTTGCTCTTATGCTTGAAGGTCAGGAGTGCTTGCAGTTCAGACTTAGATAACTTTGGGATTTTGGGAACAAAATTAAAACCTTACAAACAGCATGTCTTGTAATATTCTTTTAAGTTATGCCACAGGTCAACATTGCATGAATGTCTTATTTTATATGCACTTTCAACGAGAAACTTTAACAATAAGAAAATCTTATCCTCTGCAGAAATTCACAAGCAATTGCTCTTGCAAATTGAGGATGTGAATGCAATTCATTTAAGGGAGATACCAGTGGAATGGCATGGAATGGCAGAGGTCAGTTTCCTTAAGTTGTATACTGCCACTTTAAAACCAATGACTAGGCCTCACAAAACCTGTTAGCTCGTGCAATTATAATGGGAACGGGATGGGACCCAAGATCAAATGCCAAATCTCATCGTTCTGTTATGCGAACTGAACTTATTCAAATCATTTGTTGATGCAGTGGGGTCAAAGCCATAGTCTGCACAAAGTCACGATTCTTACTGCAATTACAGTGTAGTAAATTTTGGATTTAACTGAAGCCTTTGAAAGCCAAACTGTTCTTTTAAATCAAGCTTTTTAAGGTCATCAAATCCTTTTGTAAATTTTCTGCTACATGGAATGCTAACCATTAGGCCTGCAGATTAACGAAATTTGGAACATTGTAAGCTGTCTAGCGAGGAAGAGGATAGTGTTCTGTTTAAAGTTTTGTTTATAATGTTCATTTGCAAATGCATCTTTGTCAAAATATGGGATAACAAATACCATTTGCAATTGTGTGTTATGCCAGTATCAAGTTAATAATTAAAAGCTATTGTTGCGTTTAATTTGACAATTTTGACCTTCATTGTCACTTTTTTCCTGGTTGTGTTTTTGTCACAATTTCAGCATGTTCTAGTCATGGGTTCCTTTGATGGATGGACCCGAGGAGAGCAGTTGTCACCCAAAAGTACCGGGCAAGATTTTACTTAAATTCTCGACGATTTTTAGGCTACCCCTTAAGCCAGTAAGTTTCTATCATTATATTGCATTCCTTTCATGCTTCATGACAATTTTAATGTTCTTATTATTTACCTAGGCAGAGAGGCAGAATTAATTGTAAACCCAACTAGAACATAAAACAATGGATAAAGTTGTTTATTATACAGAACGTGGATAGCATCAAAATAGAACCATTTACCATTTTCCTGTTTCATCCTCATGACAACTTTTAGTGGTGGTATGAGATCAAATCCCTTAGTTGATGAAAAAATGGCAACTGTCCCCCAAGCTTCCAATCCACTGGCTTAAGGGGCTGTTGTCAATAATTTACTGCTTGTCAAACATTGCACAGAGGAAAGGTGTTATTCTTGAGGTTAAGGTTATGGCCACTGTTTGTAACAATAGTACGTATTTTGCATGGTGACTTTACTGCAAAGAACACTTTTCGTGCACATACTAATAAACCTTTGTTGTCCATTTTGGTTGGAAACAATATGGGATCCAGATGCAGTTAAATTCGACTTTGATGAATACCTTTGATTTTAGAGTAAACATTTGTTTGGCTGCAAGATTAGATTATTTTGAGTGCTAAGCAAAACAACATATCTCCCATTTAATGGAACTTTACTGTGATGTTGGAGCTTCTTCATGGTAGAAGCGTTTTTCATATTCGCGCTTTAATCTGCCACAATTCTAAAGACACCCCACATGGTAGACATGGTTTAGAATGAAGGGCACTAGTGTCTATCATGGTTTAGAATGAAGGGCACTAGTGTTTATCTATGTGCAACCATGTGAGAGGTAATCTTGCCATATTTTACTATTGTTGGTATTGTTACATCTCATGGATTGGATAGGGCCTACCTATAAAAAGCGTTGGTGAATGGTTATCATGTGGCCAGCCCAGTTCTACACTTTTATAAATAGTGGTTCCAGGGCCAATTAGCCACAAATCATATGACTCAATCAAAATGCATAGGCACCTTGAAAGATGAGTCAACTTATTGAACATAGTCTTTATGTATGCTTTTTGGATTTCACGTCTACCTTTAAAACAATATACCTTTAACACAGTATGTGGTGAGCTTTTTTGGTAAAAACTGCTAGCACTTGGGGTCCCACAAGATTGAGTTTTTCGTAAAAACTGCTAGCACTTGGCATTCCACAAGATCTTCGAAATGCAATTCAAGATCATTAGTAAATGAGTGCCTGGCATTGACGTGCATAAAGCATAAGTGGGGGTCCATCTTAGCCTAGGATAATGCACAGAAGTTGAGTTTATGTTAATCCAAGTCAATTATAATAGGATAAAATACATGTAAGAAGAAGTTGGGGTTTGTGTTAACCAAGTCAATTGGAGGCCTGTATAAAAATTTATACAGGCCTTCAATTAGTATAAAAAGATAAGATACACATGCTTAAGGGGCTTGTTTTATAATTGCTTCCAATTAGAAACCATCCTACAAAAAAGTTCTTCCATTTGAGCTTGGGAGCCTATAATACTACTTTCATTTAATAATCTAGGACCACCCATGCACTTTACGCATCCAAATTGAGTAGCGACCTATGTCCATATTGCTAGGAACTCACTATAGAACCCACACCTGGCATGATTTGAACCTCAACGCCCTAGAGTAAGAAACTTAAACCCCATTCCTTTACAACATCCTTAGACTAAGTGGAGAGTTAATGCCTTGTCTATGTTTAGTTGAACTAGGATCTCAGCTTTGTGCTACTACTCAACTTATAGCAATCCCCCTAGTCTTGTTTTAAGTGAAGATCACAGATGGCTTGACTTGGGAGATCTAAATAGGTTTAAGGCCTCTAGGAACTAGGGAGCATACTAACAAAGGCACGACTATTCTTTAAGGCTTTAGGATGTAATGACGAGGAGTGGGCTCCTTTCCTTAAGGTTCTTAAGCTTATAAATTAGTGAATCATATGTTTTTTATTGTTTAGAATTATTTTAGCTATAATTAGCCCTAAACTCATTCCAAAAATTTTCTATGGTTTAGCTAAATATTACAAATTTTCACCTCGTGCTTATTGGGTCTTTTAAGTTAAAGAGTCGGTTATATTGGTGCAGCTAAGAAAAAAGTTAGGGCTAAAATTATTAATTCTCCCCAATTCTTTCCATTTACTTTAGCCAACATTTTTGAAAAATGTGTTAAAATGCCAAATAGCTAGGTTTAGCCCTTTAACTTATTTCATGTTCGCTATTCAATAGTTCGCCCAAAACATTTGAAATCGCAAAGTGTCCTCCGCAGCCACCATGTACAATTCCAACTATTTTTGGTTTGAGCAAGTCGGACACTCAGAACAATGATTCACATTGCCTAGATTAGATGTGTGGCGCTTGAATGTTTTATGCACTTCATGGCCAAGGGGTGTTCACTTGCTCACAAAACTGGTTCCCAAGATAATATCAATTTTCTAAATCCATTAACAAAGTCCATTTGCATTTGGAGTGGGGAAGTAGCCCTTCCGTCACAAAGGTATGTCCAAAGAAGTCTTAGAAAAAAATTGCCTCCAAGGAGCTTTTGAGGTCCACCTTCTAGGGTCGTGGACCCTCCCTCTTACGTGAGAATATAGTGTAGAGTCTTAATGGAATTTGACATAAAAAAAGGATGCCTGAACACTTATCAATCATCGAGCAATATCTTATTGATGTGTAGATGTGCCTGCACCTTTCCCTATGTCGAAAGAGAATGGGAGTTTCAGGTTAAACCTCAAAGAAGATAATAAAAAAAAGCTCCCTAAAAAACTCCTTGATGCCTTTCTTCCATTGCACTCCTCCACTATATTAGATGGGAAAGACCCTCCCTTTGGGGCCCCGGGCCTTGTTCAATTCCCCTGCCTCACGCACCATGCTACTTAAGATTGGCGTAAGGTTAAAATGTTTGAAATAGAGAATTGTCCTATGAGTTAACGTAAAAACTCCAACCATTCTTTCGCTAGCAAACTAGACACTCGTGATGATAATTTGATATTGCCCACTAATTTAGAACATCCAAATTACTCATGTGATAGAAGTTGCCTTCGCATGTGGGAAAGAGAGGGCTACCACTGCAGCTCAAGACGCCAGCACCCACAAGTACTTGTTATGCTTGTTTGTCTCTGCGACAGAAAGCCGACCGGTGACCTCTTCAAGGTCCACACTTTCCCCGTGCATTCATTGTGATGGAGTAGCCCCTAGTATCCGGGCAAGTCGATAGCCTATGTCCAAAGATGCTCCCATGTTTCCATGAGGGAAGATGAGGTCCATATCGGCAAAGAACCGAAGTTTAGATTGTCTCCCTTCGCCATGGGAAGCCCCAAAATTCCAAGAAACCATGCGCAGTACAATCCCCATTTGTCTATCGTGAGCTACAACCGTAGGGTTTGGTAGTGGCAAAGACAAGGGGTGGTGGTGGAAGTGGAGGCAAGATGGGCATGCCGCACTAGCACGCGGGGCCATTGAAGCAAAGATGTGCAAATCGGGTCCCAGTAAGGGAACCCGAGGTGCCTCGTGATCAACATTTGCGGTCGGTAAAGATTTTGCATCCTTTTCTGACCAGCCCGCTGCGCTTCTTTTGCTGCACACTCTTGACTTTCTCCAACTCATATCTATGGTCTTTCATAGGCCCGAGTCGATCCCAATCCACGCATGTGGTGGTTCTCCTAACTTAAAGGTGACCACTGTAAGGGCCTGGGCCGGGCTCCATGATGCTTGCTTCTAACAATGTGTACGGTGTATGGAACATCATCCGTGCTAGGGATGATGGGTGTATAGAGAGTCATGCTAGGAGATTCCTGCAGTTTGGATTTCTCGTGATTTTACAAAATAATATATGTAGGTTTTGTAAAAGTTGCACTATCAAGCCAACTTCTCTCAACAATAATATGAGAGTTTTAGCTCACACTCCATCCAATATGCAATTATCTAGATGCCTTCTTCAATATTCTTTGTCAAAACCGGGTCGATAAAGGCCAAAAATATCCTTTTTAGACAATATAACCCATCCATATATCGTGGTCGAGAGGTGATATAAAGAAACAATTGATCTAAAGAATTTATAAATATGCATAATAACTGCAATGATCCCATTACACACATTGTTTTGAATGTTGATTGAACTGCTCTCTTTTAATCAAACCAAGATTAAGGTCCAGTTTAAGGGTTTAATTTGGTTGACCAACTTGATGTGATGTCGATATATGGATTTGACTCAAATGAGTGGCTGGAATGTAAAGTGAATGGGGTAAATACTCTATAGGCTAGTTGATCCTCAAATGGACGTTAGACATTATTCTACATCATCCTCTTATCTTATCCGATGTCTTATGGTGGCCGAGATGGAGTTGTAATATCAACTTTCATGTGGAGGGATTAGAGCCTCGCTCAAAAGCCTCTTTACTCAAGATCCGGGACTTAAGTCTAGAGTCTATACCTATTATTTCTCCAAGAGACAAGATTCCTCTCATTGAACTTCCTAGAGTGGAATGCCACATAATTTAATGCCAAAAAGGTTTAGCTCTTAGATAAAATATTTAGGAATATGTATATACAAATATGAACAAACAATGTAGACCTTATCCGCTTAAAGTAAAGACATGGATGTTTGTTTTCTAGATCAACTTTAAGATGCAAGTGCCCTAGATATAGTTAAGATAGCCCATGAGGAGATGAGAAGCTCATAAGTCACGGAAAAACAAGATATATGAACGTTGTCAAATGAAAGCACTCTAAGATGAATACCTTCCTTTATTGTGACTATTCGAAAGCAATGTGCTTGATTAGAATGCCCCGCTATGCCAACAACCAATACATTGATTCTACATATTCGTGAGTAAGTTTATTATTTTATCGTTTTTCCTCAAAAGCCTTTTGGTCTTAGGGCTTTTGTAATCCCGCATAATAATCCAGCTTAATATGTTTTCTATGTTTTGGGTACTATTGATAATTTGGTCTTTGTAGATGATAAAGGTTAATCAATCGATTAATTCCACGCCTTTGATTTTCTAGACCAACTATTGCTTTTATAAAAGTACATTTGGATTTTGAAATTAACGAGGAATTATGTTGGACTCGACTAATAGTCATACTAAAGTAGGGTTTGGTCCTACTAAATGAGTTCTAAAATATCTTTCAAAATATTAGATTTATTCTGTTGTAGGAAATTTTGTTTCTATCTAATGATTGCCTGAAGGAGGAATTGACAATAATGGATTGCGTTGTGAATAAATATGCCATGTCAACAACCATGAACCATCGAAAGTGTTTCACAGTACATATGGGTGTCTTTATGCTTGATATATCCAATTTTTGGTACGACCCTTGGATCGCGACTGTCAGGTAAAGGGCAGGCCGTTCGTCATTATGATGAAGGGTACAACCTTCATAACTTTTCATCAATTTTTGACAGCGAATCCTCTGAAAGGTATCCCTTGTTTTTACATAATTTTTTAAGAATTATTGCCACCCTTTTCCTCTTTCTATTCGATTGATCAACCTTCTCCAGCACTCTATTTTCCAAATTCATTAAGCAAAATATTTCTTGTGATGGCGCTCAATTCCGGCGAGGTTATTCTTAGTTTCCCTTTTGTAATCTCGGTTATTTTACTCCTTCTAATTATGTCATCTAGTTGAGCCCATAAAGTTTTGAATTTTTTGTGCATGTAGGATTTTATCGATGATGAAATGTAATATGAATTCCATGTTAAACGAGCTCTTTGTAACAAAGGGAAGAAGCCCAAAGAAATTAAGCCAAAAGATGTTATAGAGGCCAATTTTCTTCGAGTTTGGAAGATGCCATTGAGGAAAGAGAAGATTAATTTAAAATGGAAAGATGGGCGCTGTGATGGCCGCCATGTAGGGTCTCCGATGCGTTTTTTCATTCATAACTCGCCGAAAGTGTCGATTCGTGTGTTTTAGTGCATTGGAAAGCTAGAGATGTGGGCTTTCCATCGATGTATAATTCATATAGTTTTGTTGTATCTATCTGGGCCGGATTTGGAGTTTACAGATTTCGACTACCATAGCAAACCCTAGTTTGGTTCGCCTCGAGCACGCTCGTCACCCAAGCAAGTGGTAGGTGGTGCTTCCGCTTCTTCTTCTCTAAACATGATATGAATTCTCCTTTACCGCCCTAATTTATCCAAGAATTCTCGGCCTCAATCCTCTTGCTTTTGACCCTTCCCCTTGTTAATATGAGTACAAGCTTGCAACACTTTCCCTCTTTCTAATGCAGACGCTTTGTCTACTTTCAAATAGAGACCACTCCTTCTACAATCCATTTAGCTTAATTGAAATTAAACGGATTTGGCATCCGGCAGTAAATGCCTTGTTCTGTGGGCTGCATTGAATATTATGTTACGTATCAACAAGAAGGATTTGAGCTCATATCTAAATGAGTTACAAGTACAAGATGACCGTGATGGATGTTCAATTGCCTCCCCGAGGGTGTAATCTATGAGGCAATGCCATGTTGTCCAAATGCTTTTTACATAGGCTGGCCTACCAAAGGTGTTCGTAACCTTGTGTCTCATGTGCTTGTTTGCCATTTCCACCGACAATTCTCGGATCTCGTGAGAGTTGATTTTGACTAAAACATCACCTTCACGACCGAGTCTCCCCATTATGCATCTCTAAAAGTTTTGGATAAAGATAGTAATTTCTTCTTGGTCATGTTTGACTCTTCACTTGCAAGCTTTGACAGCTTGTGGAGCGTGATATTGATCGCCTTTGGGACATTATCTTCTATATTGGGTTTATTCTCCTCCAATTCTCGCTAAGTAAGTCCGGTGTAATCCTTTGGATGCCTTGGTCGGGTTTGCCTTAGAGGATTTTTCCACTAGAATTGCAAGTGTCGATTTTATGATTGCTATTGCCAATCGATATGCATCTTGCCCATTTTATTGTTAATGGTCCCTAATTTGTGTATCTCTTCCTACTTGTGTTTCTATTTTCAGCCAAGTGGTGGTCAAAAGTGCGTCCACTTTTTTTCAAGTACAAACTCACGCGTCGCCAATGGACTTGAGCTTGCCAAAATGTTTCCCAATGTTGAGGCTCGCTACCTACAAGTCTAGGCATACTCTCCTTTTCTACCTCCCCAACCGCTCCTATCCCATGTCACATAGCCCACTTCACTTGAATGTCATGTCATATCATCTTCTTCCTCATCCGCTATGCACTAGTTAATCCCGCCAAGATACTAGCCTTTATGCCAGAGATTCTCAAGCTATTTCTCGCACCATCGCCTTTCTCCTAGTACATCTCCGGCTCGGTCTTATATCAAGACCCTCTAAATGAGGATCAACTCTCTCATCTTCGTGGACATTGTACACAAGCAAGAATTATTGGAAGAAGGATGGTTTACTCCCGAAGAAGCTTGCACGTCGCAAAAATAGCTCAGATTAGTTCACTCGTAGCTCCAATATTCATGGCTACGATTGTTACAGTGGATATCCCCGATCTAGTGACATTGAGGCATCGGGGAGCGGATCAAAGTTGCTATTAATGATTCTATGGATGTGGAAGTTCGACGGTTAAAGTAGCTTTTCTAAAAAAATATGATTATATATTATTATTCTTCTTTGGAGAGAGGAAAATAGTGTGAATTGCATTATTATTGTCATGCTCAGATGGGTGGTCTTGTTCAGTTGGATCTAATTATCCACTGGGTTTTTTATTCCTGTCTCTGCATTGTATTATGCATTACGATGGAGTGTTATTAATAAAATCTGACGTCCTTAAAAAAAAAGGGGATTAATTTAAAATTTATTCGGCTTGCCTATGAAACTCAGCTGCACAACCTTCTTGAACGGATTTACCAAAAATCCAAGCCCACTACCCCAAATTTGCTTCTCGTTCCGACGATCTATGGGCCTTTTCTTCGCACTCGACTAAATCTGTGTTTTTACATCTCGCATTGTAATTTTCCAATCCTTTTCACCCTTCTGCCTATAAGTAGCTCTGCTTCAAAATCCAGACTTGCATTTTCTTTCTGAGCTGCTTTTGATGCAGGGATCTGCTTTGAAATTTAGATCCAGGGGTCAAACAACGGAAGCAAACTCTATTTCAACCATTCTTGCAATCAAATTGGGCCATAGTCTGCTCAAATCCAATTTGGATTTTGCTTGAGTATCTAAATTCGCTACATCTGTTAATATTTGATGTCGTCCTGAGATTCACCAACTTCAATCCTGGCTGGCTACAGCCTATCCGCTTTATAGCATGGAAACAGCTCTTAGAAGTCTGGGAAACAAAGTGAAGAGGTGCTATCCACTTTTTATAGTCTGTAAAGAGCTATATCTGAAATGTGTCAAAAAAATTTATGAGGGAGTGTTGCGCACAAAATTTGCTAGCGTGTCAAAATGTTAAGGTAAGAATCTCAAGGTAATATTCCAAAGGAATCAACCTACAATAATTATAATAATAAATAATAATTATAAAATTTATTAATGTCCGCGGGAGCCCGTAGGCTATGGGACAAAGAAATCAAGATCTAGTACAGTCAACATAAAATGAGAGGATATCAATGCCTCTCAATGATGCTCAATGTAATCCCGAAGTTCTCGGAGGAAATTCTCTAATTGTGGAGGCGAGGGAATATGTTGAAATAATTCATCCAAAGGTAGGCTCCAGTCAATCATGGGATATTTGGCACGAAGAGTGTCATGGCTGTGGCAGAAATACATAGCATGCTTCTCAGTCTCCACCTCCTCCTTACAATCACATATCCTCTGATCTTCTGCAATTTTCAACCACCTTCCCTTCTCAATCATTAGACACTGGGAGCTCATGCGCATGTGTGCAATCGCTCTAACTGCCCCCGAAACATGCTATGGAGGGACAAATATGGTTGTATAGTATGGGTACGCCCGGGATTGAAATCCCTGATATAATACTAAAGTTTCTTTTTGGAGGACACCTCACAATATGCCAAGAAGGCGTGTGCCTTGAACTCTTTTGTATAAGAACAAATAGTGAGCCTCCATCGGGTGAACCAGCTTTGTAAATCCTTATACCAACAATTTTTACCATTTGCTTCAAGCTTCACAGCAGCATTAAGTGCCAGTCTTACAAGACAGTCACCCTTTGCTTGCTGCTTTTGGTCAAGATATCTGAGAGTTGTTACACATGGATTGCTACAATCATAGGCACAATCATATAACATTATCTCGTATAAGGCTAATATCCATACGAGATAATGTTATATGATTCTGCCTATAAGTAGCTCTGCCTATAAGGGCTTGGAAATGTTGTAAGTTTGTTGAAGAGCATCGCTAATGCCCATGTTAGTAATGAATGATTGCTATTCATAGTGGCACCCGTGTTCACTGTAATTTTAAGAAGCTTTCGAAAGTGGGCACGATACCAATGGCTTAGACCTTCTTAAACGGTTACGTTTAAATTTTGGAAAGAGAAAATAGCTATAGAATAGCTAGACATTGGGAGCAGTAGTTTTATGTAGGAAAATGTCGAAGAATTTAGAAGACCTATTTAATGCCAATTCCCTGCAGTTCCCTGCAGATTGACAACCTTACATGCTTAGAAAATTCGATCTGGTGTTGATTTCATAACTCCTTTGGTCAATGTAGCTCTAGTATCTAAACCATGTGATAATTCTAATAGGATTCTAATATTTGGAATTAGAGCAATAAAAACAAGGTGCTACGCACGAGGGGTTGCCCTTCGGTGGCCCGAAAGTGTGTTTTCTTGGTTTCTGTCTCGTCGTTTCATGTTGGGACTTTTTTGGTTTGTGCGGAGCCATGTAAATGCTATGAACACTGGGTGCCATGTTGTTGGCGCTGGAGTTTTGGGTGTTTGTTGATGAGGCTGTTGAAGTTTGTTTGAAATGATCTTCTGTACTTGCCAATGCTTTGTGGACTAGTATGTGGAAATATAAGGAGACATGATAGAGCGGTGACAATCAGAAGTTGAGAAAAAGATGAGGGTATTAACAATGCACTTGAGGATGAGCACTAGTGTGGTGGATGTATTTTGTGCTGTTGTTTTTAGAGCATGCATGATGACTGCAGATTTGAAAGACAAACATATACATGTAGATATGAAGGAGAACACCATCACAAATATATCTATTGAGGATGAACCTCTTAAATAGAAAGTGGCCAAGGCCTATATGATGCTCTTTGTGCCACCATAATTTTAAGACTCAAACGAAAAGAATTGTAAAATCTGGGCATTGACAAGTACCTCAATAATGATATAACTCATTAGGTAAATGGTCTTTTATAGAAATTATTACTACCAAATTACACATTCTTTTTGTCTTCGTGGACGTTAAAGATCTATTCTATTCTTAAATATGAACTACTATCACATGCACGTAATTTCAACAAAAGTCAAGTCTTTATTTTCAATAAAAGTCAAATGCAATATGTGGTCAAGCAAGTCAAGTTATAAAATTTTGTTTATAAGATGCCATATGTGAGCTTTTCGAACAAATACGAGCCTAATGTGCTGCAATAGCTGTGAACTTAGTGCACAAGCAAAATTTCTACAGAGAGGCACTTCCTAACATGGCTTACTATGCCATCAGCATATCATATGCAGGCATTTAAAGGCATTTCCCAAACTTCAACTTCAAGCTTACAAGCGTAGACAAGCCAAGGTCAACATGCCTTCAGCGTCTGTGTTATTTACCTGCAAAGTGACAATGGTAAAAACGCCAAGCTCGTGAGAATATTTGCCAAGGGTTCTCAATTGTTATTGCCCATTATCTCATGTAAAGACGACTCAATAGTTTTTCCATTAGAAGCTGTAAGTATATCTCTTGGTCGCATTCCTGTACCACTTATCATTTTTTCATATGCTGCAACAATAAAGTTTACCTGCCTATAGGATTGCATAAAATATATATGGAAAACCAGTTGGAAGACAGAGCTAATGCTGACCTCAACTCCTGGTGGGCTTATAACCCCAATTACCTTAGCTGCTCCTAGCACGGTGGCAGCACCACCCATATCAAACTTCATCAACTCAATACTCGATCCTTGATCTGTTTTCAGATTATACCCTCCACTGCAAAATATACTAATGTTAAATTGTGCAGGCTGTTAAATTACAAAGCCAGCAATTACTCGAGAAAGAAAAGGAAAAAAGCAAGGAATGTCCCAAAGAAAAGAGACCCTAGTATTGGTATCTTTAAAATGAATTGCAGGGCTTAAAAACAAGCTGCCAATGGCTAAAGATTTAAAATGACAACGAGCCCCCGACAACGGCTTGAAAACAGAAAGCGATTTACAATAATGGATTGGGAAAGTTGCAAATGATTTAAGAAAGAACTTTTTAGGGCAAAAGGCCCAGGAAAAGTATGATATAGCAACAGCTGGCCTGCAAGATGCCAATTCAGTCACAGCCAGTTATCAGGCGATACAACAGTCTCTTTCTAATAAGTGCCACTTTTCAAGGTTTCAGAGGCAATTAAATCATTCAACAAAACATTTTGTGTCCTCTATATAACACAACAAAAAAGGTGCTCGTATCCCCCGGAAAATCCTCCCTTAAGGAACTGGGGGACTTGAGAACAATGGGTTATTTTCTTTGCAATGGGGAATTCTTGAAGAAAAGGGGTATATCGTACGGGGTATTTTCAAGCAACGGGGAATTCTTGAACAAAAGGTGTATATCATACAAGGGGAAATTAGTACAAACGGGAGATTCTTGAACAAAAGGGTATATCCTAATGGGGGGAATTAGTAGAAATAGGAGATTGCAAATGCACATCAGGGTATTTACAAGAAAGGGGGATTGGTCAAAAGGGATTTTGCAAATGTATTGAGGTATTTTCAAGGAAAGGGGACTGGTTCAAAAAGGGAATTTGCGAATGGATTGGGGTATTTTCAAAAATGGGGGACCGGTTCAAAAGGAAATTTATGAATGGATTGGGGTACCTTTAAATAAAAGAGGATTCGGAGGAAGGCGAGTTACTAGGAAAACAGAGAATTGCAATAATTACCAGGTTTTTTCAAGCAAAAGGGTAGTTTCAAGGAAAAGGGTATTCAATTAAAAGTAAATTTAAAGGCAAAGACTCGTTGAATTTTTGAAGTATTTTGAAGTATATTGTGTTTGTGTTGTTAAGTAGGATGCGATGCGATGCCTCGATGGTCCTGCATGGTAGAGGAAGAACCATTGATGGCTTTGCCGAATGGATTATTATCTTTGGTCTACTCAAGAAGCATGCAATCGCTAGAACACAAAGATGTAGATACACTTGTTGCTTCTACCTTCCGGAGATTTTAGCTCCGTTTTGCCATTGCCTCTTTATGTGCTTTCACAATCCCATCTTATTGTCTTTGCTACTAATCGCCCGCTTCATATATTAGCATTCACGTTTAATGGCTCCACCAAGCGTTTCTCTTCATGTGACTTGCTATTTACAACATCACGTATGGGGCATTTGTATGCTTAGTTTGTGGATGTTTTAATTACTAGTACGTGCAGAATATGTCCCTTATGCTTTATGGTTAGCTTGTGCTTTGCTTCTAGATACGTGTGGTGAGCATATAGTACCTGGTGCAACTTGGATGTTGCTAGAAGTGTTGGTAACTTCGGCCTCTCCTTGGTGTTAATCGAGGCTGCTACATAGTTACAGACTAGTTAAGTCCGTTGCTAGTTAGTAGATGTAGCACATTGATGTAGGGATTAAAGTTCATGGATCTATGCCTCTGCGTGCTATGAATAAATGCCAAGGTTCAGGGAAATGGGCAAATAAGGTGTAGCTATGATGTTATACATTTAAAATATTTAAGCTACTTGCTTGGTGATTTTGGCAGGCACGGGTATGGATTGCTGCCTCAAGTTCAGCAAGCTTGCATGCACAACAAGGTTGCCGGAATGGGAAGGAATGCTTATGTTGAAGGTTTGAATTGAAGGTTTAGGGGTTATTCACATGTTTGGAAGTGTTGTGGTTCTGCCTAGTCTGTCAAGGGGCATAGCTACCAGAACTTGGTTCCCGTTCCGAACTCCGTTCCCAAGGGTCAAGAGTTTCGGGAACTTCCAACGAAGTTCCCAATATAGGTGCTACCGGTAACTACGTTTCGGACGAAGTTCCTATTTATGGGAACTCCCATTCCAGGTAGCAAAAGTCAGGGGGCGCACATACCATTTCTTATTGTCCACTGTATTTAGTATGGTTCCACGATGTATGCATTTCCCTTAAACTGTATTTTCATATGCTCGACATGCACTCAATGGGGGATTTTTTTTAGAGGGTTTTTTTTACGATGGCAAAGAGGGTTAAATACCAAAAAAAATTGGTAGACTTTTTAAATTTGCACCTCACAATTTAGAACGAATAAACATGTCATGAGACGTAGTGCACACTTTGCTTAAGAATTAATATGAAGATAACATTAGCATGTAGAAATAATTTCAAAGAGATGTTCCGAAGGATTAATGAGGACATCATCGAAGGATTAAGCGCAAGACATCCTCTGTGATCACAGGTTGGATCACGTCTAAATGCAATCTAGGATCATGGTTCAATATCTTGGCTAGAATATACATCAAATGTTTGCATGGTGTATATTGTTGTTTTGCTGTTCTAGCCAAGAAATCTGCACATGTGCACTCTGGATATTTGCAGATTCTCACCTTGTAGGTTTCATTTGGTCTTCGAATACAGTATTCAACATCTAATTGAGGTGTGATGACTTTTGTTGAAAGCAGTTGACATTCGAATTGCAGAGCTTGTTCAAGTCTGACTTCTGCTTCTTTCCCCAACTTTGTTCTTTTATTCATACGTTTTCCAAACCGCACCATACATGCCGTAGAGTTGCTCGCCTTGGTGGAATCATTTTCCATGGAAGGGTTGCATGGGTTGATCCCTCTAATTGAGTAGTTCCCTTCTCTAATACTCCCAACTCTTCACGCTTAATTTGACCCGATCTTGATCGACCGGGCCAATCACCGCCTAGCCTAGCCGCACATGTAATATGTTAGTAGAGGGATACCAAGTATGCTGCACATGTTCAGGACAAAACCAAAACTTCTGTATGACCTCCCTTCCATTTGCTGTCCTTGCCCCTGTAAAACATGGTGCTGCTGTTGATCTAGTAATGATCTTATTGATAAGAGAGTTGCACTTCCTACCATTTGGTCCTAATTTTCCCTGGCACTTCACTCTACTACACGGCTCGGTTCTTCTAATAGCCCACTCTTCTTGAGGCACATCAAACTCATGAACAATATAAGTAGCTTCATCAAACACTATGTTACGCCTTATTGATGCATCAACTCTAATTCTAGATTGAGTGTAAGCCCTCTTATCCGGGTCGATGGCTACCGATCCCTTGTCCCTATTGTACTCGAACTATCTCTAGTCCGCTTAAGAACTGCCTCGATTATTCCCTCCGTAACCCGGATTTGTGGCACTAATTCCAAGATGCAAGAGAGTGAATTAACCGCATTGACACAAACTGAAGGACTTACCATCTTCGCTAGTGGGAGTGCTTATTCTTCGAATCAATGTAGCCAGTCCGGGACTGTGCCAACAAAATTGTGGTCTCGTTTGATTTACACTTTGCACTTTTAAAAGCCATGATTCAAGAAGGTCATGTAGACAAGCATCATTATAAACTTATCTTACTAACGTAACCTCTTTAAGCTAACCAACTTGCATGAACAGACTTGCATTTGATTTGTGTTTGGTACCGAGTCAGAATGAGATCAACACCATCTTGCATGAAATTTCCCCACCGCTAGCCCTTTGATGCCACCATGCTAGCCAAGATCCTAATGAAGGTATATCTCCGGATTGGCTCTTCCCGGCCACCATGTAATAATATTATGATATGCAATCTCAACTTCATTCAAAGATGTTGTCGACCTCCATGCTCGCATAATGTTAGATGCTCTTGTCTATGTTCTTGTGTAATATATTTATTCGTATGCCTTTGAAGACACAAGCTCCCAATGAAATTTACATCCACGCTCTTTGCCTTCCATTGGTTGACCACCATTAAATCTGAGGGGACTAAGCGCATTCCAATTAGCTTGAGCTTCATCAGCCATGAATCCTTTAAATTGTGCGGGCTTCGAAGTCTTTAACACCATCACTTTATTTAGCTTCTTCCAAAACTTTACTTGTGAGGTTGTATCTTCAGTTTTTATTTCACATGTGCAATGGTCAATAGACTAACGCATACTGAAAAGTAATGAACAAAAACTAAATATGGTTTTATGATATAAATCACAAAAATGAGTGAAGTTAAATGAGTACCTAGGATCATATACGTGGCAAGCCAAAGATGTCCACCCAGGTATTCGTTTAACGTGGTCAAAATGGATCCAGGCATTCTCCAAGTCACCCCCAGGACGCATTCTGTTCACAAGTTCTACTCCAGGTCCAGGGCCAGTTGTTGACATTTTGAATATGTAGCATCTACCAGTAAGCTTATCATGAAGTTGACAGGGAAACTTGGAGCCATGAAAAAATTGATACTTGCAATGTTGTTTTAAGTAGAGAATCTATCCAATCTCATCTTTCTGTTGGCTGCGAGTTTCTAGAGTCTTGTTTATCCATTGACGTATCTTGTAATGAAAAATGCTTAAACTTCGCTCTAATATAAGGAAGTATCCTATGTTAATTTTGATACTAAGAGGCTCCAATTGTTTTAGCAGCCCATCAATGTTTTCTTTGTCCCACATATGTATTTCAGATGCTTCCTCTGATGATATCAAATTATTGATCATTATTTCCATGGCAACTTCTTTTTCTATTTCTTTTGGCCCTTTCCTAAGAACAGACCCACTTGTTTTTGCTTTAGCAATATTTTGACATCGAGTAAGTTCCTCCCGACTTGGTGGAGTTCTAAATGGGTGTTCATGCTTCCCAACATGAAGAACCAATCTTGTGTCATTGGCATTATCGGGGAATACGTAATAGATCACACATTTACATAATGCAATGCATGAAGGTTGTTCCTCACAATATTCACAAGCTAGTACACCTTCAGCTCTAGACGCTCTAGACAGAAGACCAATTGTAGGTTGCTTTGTCAAAGTACCTTTCTATTGAACATTGTTTGGAAGACCTCTGGAAAGGAAATAATCACATGTAAAGTTCATCCATCTTAGATGTCCACAACATCTAGAATATTTAACCACACCATCAAATGCTTGACTCGTTTTCTCTGGCTTGCTCCAAATATATGGATCAAGCTTGCGTTCCATACCAGACATGGTCTTGAGAACATCAGGAGGCAGCTCAAAAACTAAAGTATCATTATAGTGAGGCGGAAGGCATTCAACTTCTTGTGCAAACTGTACCGACTCACAAATCTTTTTCAACTTACTTGATCCAAAACTCCAAAGAATTTTTTCAAATGTCGATACTGGTTTGTTGGATCGATCTCGACCTTCATCAATAGGGCTATCAACCAGTATTGGTGCATTTGGAGTGCTTATACCAATTGGCGCTCCTTCGATAGAAATAAAGTTACCATTTACTGCAAGTGCTTTGAAGACAACTTCGCCTTTATCGTTGGTGGATTCTTCAAGGCGCATTGAGCTTCCCTCTCTGCCAGTGAACGATTGAATAACACACAACCCAGTCAATCTAAATTGAAAACTGTCACATAACCATTTTTTGTTCAAACAACATTCTCCATTATCAAAGTTAGAAAAGATTCTCAAACGCTTTCCTGGCGAAGTGATGATCACATCGGATGCAGTGAAACTCAGAATATCACAATCGTCTAGAGCCATGACGAAGAAGAAGAAGAGCCAATTATCTTGTGAAATACAAATGGGTGAGTTGGTGCAATACTATTAACAACACAAAGTAATTAAAAAGATTCTGCCATAATCACAAGATTTTGCCATTATGACGAGAATTTATTCATAACCGAGTGGAAAATAAGTCCGTTAATATTTTGATTGAAAGACGTTAAATTGTGTCAATTTTAAATGTGTAATTGCTTTGAAGAACTAAAGATATTTATGTTAAAGGCAACAATATCAAACTCTTAAATGCAAAAGAGCAAACCGTAAAGTGAAAAAACGTTTCGTGTATAAGCAATAATGGCACAAAAGAGCAAACCGTAAAAGCAAAATGCAAGCAAATTTCTTTTGCACCTTTTTCTTTTGCCAAGGAGTAGCAACGAAAGGAAAAAAAAAGAAGCCAAAGAAAAGCAAAACAAAGAAGCCAAAGAAAAGCAACGGAAAGAAAAGAACGGTTTCTTAGGACGGTTTCTGCCACAGAGATCACAGCAACGGAGGAGGTTCGCCGGCGCCCTTCCTCTAGAAAGGTAAGTCTAGCTTCTATTATTTTGTCTGAAACCTTTATGTAGCATCAGATTTTTGCATCAATAGGGCATTTGATCGGAGGCTTTGGAGGAGGTTCGCCGGCGCCCTTCCTCTAGAAAGGTAAGTCCAGCTTTCATTTCTTGCTTTCAACCTTTCTTCCACAGATTTTTACATTATAAATTATTGTGCCATCTACCAAAGATTTCTCTCAACAGGGCATTTGATCGCAGGCTTTGGAAGAGGTGCGCCGGCGCCCTTCCTCTGGAAAGGTAAGTCCAGCTTCTATGCTTTGCCTGAAAATTTTATTCCATATATTTTTTAATAATAAACTGCTCTGCCGCATAACAAAGATTCCTAGGTTTTGGAGGAGGTTCGCCGGCGCCCTACCTCTGGAAAGGTAAGTCCAGCTTCCATGTTTTGCTTGAAAATTTCATTCCATAGATTTTTGCATAGTAAACTATTATGCCACATAACAAAGATTCCTTTCAACAGGACATTTGATCGCAGGCTTTGGAAGAGGTTCGCCGGCGCCCTACCTCTGGAAAGGTAAGTCCAGTTTCTATTTTTTCCAAAAAAACATCATCAACGGGTTCGTTATCAGTAGCAGCATGTTAAAGAACGTTTCAAAATCTGACATGTTTAGTTTAGAAAATGTGGCAAGTCTACGATTTGGGCAATGGCTTGCAAAAAGACAGTGGGAAAGTTGTCGGCAATAACATGAAAGGAGTTGTTTTGTGTCCAAAAAATGTCCAATATGAATGCCCAAGTTCAGTTTATGAACTGTTCTGCCTTAGTTTGAGCTGCCATCACAACTTCAAAGTAAATATCTTACCTTGAAGTTAAAGTATCTTACATTAGCCAAAACTACTTAAAGATTAAAATCTTGGATATCATATATAGCTCCATATTGCTTTGATTCTTTGACCATTTATGATATCACAAAATCTCAAATTATGGGATCATTGCAAAGTAAAGAAGTGCCCTGCTGCATCAAGCATATAAGAAAGCTGTTGTTTAAGATGTGCCATGGATCTTGCTTGCAATGTCTCTGAATGATTTTTGGGAGTATATATCTTGCTTGGAATGTCTGTCAATGTTTTTTTGGAGTTGTTCATGTTATATTATGTTTATGGAATTGCTGCAGTCAGATATAAGACCTAATCCCACACATGAAGGGAGAAAATCTGAATATGTGTGCAAACCTTGTAGGTTCAGTTTGGATCATTCCACAGATTTTTGCATAGTAAACTATTATGCCACATAACAAAGATTCCTTTCAACAGGACATTTGATCGCAGGCTTTGGAAGAGGTTCGCCGGCGCCCTACCTCTGGAAAAGTAAGTCCAATTTCTATTTTTTCCAAAAAACCTCTCTTCAACGGATTATTTTATTCAGATATTACAAGCATCTTCATAATGGCAAGCATCTTGACAAACTTCCAAATGAGTTGAAGAGTTGGAAGACCTTGGATGAGAATGGGATGTACTCAAAGAAGGGCAATTTGGATAGATCAGGTGGCTTGTCTGATTATGAAATTCAAAATTGTCCCTGGTGGATTGATTTTATTGTTGGAGAATACCCACTTGAAGAAGAAGCGGAATATAAAGCTAACTCAAAGGTCTTGCATCCAAAGAGGTCGCACGAATCTATTGGAAAGGTTAGTCATGAATTGGAAAGTCGTAGTAGTGATGGTAAAACTACTAAAAAGAAAAAGGTAAAGCAAGATACGCTGAAAACAAGTTTAGAAGTGGATGTATTGGATGATTTAAATGAGGAAGACTTATCCATGCCCTTTGACATTTCATCTATTACTTCACATGTGGATGTTCAGATTGTTTGTGATGATGTTCTACATGCTTACGAGCAATATACTAAGAAGCTAGATTGTCCGTGCTTTAACGAAGTCAGGGAGTTTGCAAAAGTTCATTCCAGGGACTCTCACAAATATAGCAGAAGCGGAGTTACAAGAGATTGGGGCTATGATTTAGTTATCATTGACTTTCCCACACATGACTTGCAAAGCAACGATCACTTGGAGGTTCCAGAGTGGAACAAGTGCACCCACAGCTTGGTGCAAGCTGCATTCTCCTTTGGAACCCTATGTTTAGATGATGATGGTTGGATAGTATCTATTTGTTCACCAGAGCAATTGAAGATAATAGAGAAAGAGGCAAGGTTGAAATGCCTAGAAGCTACAAGGACTTATTTTCTGCAACAAGATGGGGCTTTTGGCTACACAAAGGATAGATTTGGGGTGTTTGAGAATAATGTGCTTATTGTTAACTTGTGGTCAAGAAAGGGAACAAAACCATCTCTTCAAGCAAGTCGCATTTCCAAAAGTAAGCTTGATTATCGAATATTTTTATTTCATATAATCAATGTTAAAGCTATATGGTAACAATCTTATGAATCTTTTCAGGTGATAGTTTTTCATGTGCCAAAGCTTCATTGAAACATTTCTTTACACTGAAGTAGACTTCTTTATGAGTAAATTAGCACCAGCCTAGAATGTTCATAGAGAAATCAATTGACTTCATGAAATTCATCATTGAGAACATGAGTCCCGAAGAAGGTTTGATATTAGATGTATTTAGTGGAGCAGTTCTACATTAGTTGCATCGCCTATTTTGTCTCGCCATTGTTATGGGATTGACAATGATAAGGCACTTGTTGAGCATGTGAGATTTTCTCTTTTATCAAAACTTCAAAAAGTGTCTCATACGACAATTGAGAAGCACAATATATCTTTGGAGGAAGAATCTGAGGATGAAATGCCTCAAGAAGATGAGGAACCTGCTTAGTAAGTGTATATGAAAGTGGTTTTCTTCTTTTTGTTGTAATAATGGTTACTATGGTTATTAGCTAATTATTATAGTGTTCTTCCTATCTATGCAGAATCTATGGCTCGCTTTTTAGTTGGATCAAAAACTCAGAAAGTAAAAGATAAAAGGCGTAGACGGTGTTTCCTTGTAGATGATGAATGTGAGCAGGGTTGAGATGTTTTCATCATAATATGTGTAAGACAAGAGCTTTGAGTTTTACTTTTTCTCCATATGGGCTTTCTTTACTTCAAGATTTAACTCTAAATATGTCTTTTTTAGTTAAATTCAGAAGCTCTAAAATCTTTTTTGCAAATTCAAATACGATCTATAACATTAATGTTTTTTGTGATAGGTCTTGTTGAAATGGTAATTAGTTGTGATATGAATAGTTCTTATGAAATGGTAATTAGCTTGAGCTTTAGTCTTTCAACAATTTACAATGTGTTGCTAATTGATGACATAAATATATCGTCTCCAAACCACTCTCATTCATATGGGTGCATTTAAATGCACATTTTAAAACATACACAAAAAAAACCCACTAAACCATCCTAAAGAAAACCCTCTAAAAATTTGCACTCCACTCAATGAGCAACTCTACTTTAGGGTTTGATTGTGTAGGTTTCCCTCTATGCTTACTCCGGCGGAAGTTGAGTATTCAAGTCATGTAGACCAAGTTGCAAGAGGCTATGGCAGAGAGTACCACGTTTTTTTAACCTTAAACTACTGCGTGGCAAGTGTCGTGACGGACGATAGTTGTCTTGAATCGCTTAGGTTCTATCAAGGGATCGGCTTGGGTCAAAAATGGTCCGCTCGCTACAAGGCAAAGATTGCGGCACCTTATGATTAATATTTGCATATAACGGTGCATAGAACGGTGGCTCTTCATAGGACGAAGTTATATTCGATTGGTGCACAAACCGAATGCTTATGGATCATCTATAAGGAAGGAAAAATCGAGCGGGCAGAGTTTTCTTTTAAGCATTTTTCTTCAAAGATGGGGTTCCGGATGGCTGGGTTCCGGTGGCGATGGTGCGGTTCTAGTGGCGAGACTGCTTCGGCGCAATGACAAGCTTTTTGGCAACCGCAAGAAGCTTCTTATGGCGCCTGGCTGCAAGGAACATTTGGCAATAGGTGAGAATGCTATGGCTTTTGGTTCCGACGATGATGGTGCATGTTCCAAAGAGAGCAGCAGCTCTTGTGGGTAAGAAGAAGCTTGTGGCGCCTCATCGCAAGGAACAACTCCAATATGTAAGAATGGTGTTAGCCTTTGGTTCTTGCATGCTTTTTAATTTGAGCCAGTTCTTCCATAGAGATAAGGCGCTTTTTGTGCAAATTTTTGGTCATAGATATAAATCATGCTTGTTGTATGCTAGATTACAATGATAATCTTATTCATTTTTTCTTGTTTTGTAACATCGATTGTAGCTTGCTCTTGTATAGGAGTAAAAGAACCGAAAGAGAATAAGCTAATGTGGAAAATCTAGATAATATGAAATAGGTCAAGATCCGCAGCTTCATGCTAGGTAGAGCGTTATTTATTATTTTCTCGTATTGGTAGTGTATTTATGGAGAGTTTCTCATGTTTTTACATGTTCTTCATTATATAGTGTGGCTTCTCAAACACCACTCTTTGATCTTGGGATTTCAAGCCAAAGCTAATTAAAGAAGCCAAAGAACATGCCTTCGGTGAGGATGGCGAGGTAAGCATGTATGCAGATTAGAATGGTGATGCTACAAATTATAAAAAAAGGTGACATGTGCCATTTTTATGTCGTTTTTGCGCTTTGTACATACAAGGAACATCATGTTCTTTACAACATATGGTACCGGGCTGCAGTGAGTACATGCCTGAAAACACTCTTTTGGATATGCAGGCATGCTAATGGATAGTAGTATATTGAAAACACTTCACTTTATAGGAACAAAAGGGCATTTTAACCGGATCCAAACAGCCAGATGGTGAATCATGAGCATTTGTTGAGCTTCAGTTTGAAGTTGCATTCGTTGTTACTAAATTGATTTCAAGGTCATTGTTTCAAAAACTGTTATATTGCTTAAAAATCAGCAAATGCTCTGATTACGCCAATTGACCGCCAAATCATGTTAAAATGGCAGCAAATGTCTGATTACCAGACTGTTAATATGGCATCAAATGTCTGTGCATCGTTTGAACTATTTTTGTCTTGTTTTCTAAACTAAAAATAATATGGAAGAAAAGAATATTCTAAAGATTATCATGGAAAAAAAAAAGAATATTCTGAAGATTATCATGATAATCCTGAATGGTTATTGTGATAATCTCTGGACTATTCCAAAATGCTGTAAGTTCTAGGTTTTAACCCCAACTAGATCTAACGGTCGCCAACGGTTAGATCGTTGTAAACTTCAAGCCCTATAATTAAGGTATTATCTTACGAAAGATAACAGGGTATGTATTTGAAACAGGGTATGTTATTTGGAATGGGGTATTATTTGAAACAGGGAATTATTTGGAATGGGGTATTATTTGAAACAGGGAATTATTTGGAATGGGGTATTATTTTGCAAATGGTAATAGGGTATGATTTGTAATAAGGTATTACCTAAATAGGGTATTATCTTACGAATTATAACAGCGTATGAATTCACATTCTTTGATTGGGGGATTGCGACACAAGCGTAACGGGGTATTATCATACAAATGAGGAAAAGGGGGATTATGGCCAAATACCCCGATTCCAAAAATACATTTTATCCCCTGTTCTTTAATAGAAAAGGGGGATTTTATAGGCATTTTTACGGGGTATTTTATAGGGTATTGGAGCACCTTTTTCGTTGTGTAAGCCTATGTGTCTAGCCAATCAATATTTACACAATCATGTAGCCAGGGAGTCCACTTGCAGAAGAATGCAGCTGTAGAAGTCCAAAAACAGGATTCACAATTAAGTGAAAATTCAAACACACATAACTTGTCAAATGTCAATCCCTTCCCAACAATTGCCAATTTCACTTTCATATCCCCACTTGGCCTATATTGCAAATGTATAAATTTAGGAGGATTAGCAGATGCAGCTGCCACACCAAGATACGACCCCATTTTTTTAACTCTCTGCATGCCTCTTCCTCTAAGATCTTTGCCGTTATCACATTACTGTAAGCTGAAGCTATTTCTTCAGCTTCTTCAACGAGAGCACCTGCATATAAGGATTGTGATACTCAATAAACACCGTGATCACAAAAAAAAGGAATTTATCTCAAAAGTACTTACTAGGAGTAAGTACGTTAGCAGGAGAATTGATAAGCTTTCCACACGCTATTACACCATCCAAAACCTTCAATGTTTTCTTCAACATTGTCCTCAAAGAAATGCTTGGGACCAAGCCCCAAATTATTGCTGTTGTTTGTGGCCCGATTTGATCATGATCCGGTTACGCGGTATGAAGAGCAACGATAGGCGTCGCAGGTGACCGCCAGTTTAAGGGCTATAGCAGGTTTGGAGCAGTTTTTAGAATATTTCAAGCATATACTAACATATCCCTAGAATATGGGTAAAAGCATGTTAGGGTGTACCACTTTTGGAACCTGCAAAAGTACATACACTAGGTACTTTAGAACTGGGTACTTTCTCATTTTTCTTTTCATTAAAACTAGTACAAAAGTCCAAAATAAAAGTCAAGGACGTGTTAATATTTAAAGGTAAGATAAATATAATGCTATCTAAGCCCAAAATATATATAAAAGTTCTAAAATGTACCTTTTATTGACATATTACACAGGTACCCAGTACCCAGTCCTGGGTACCTTTTTAGGTACTTTTTTAGTCACTAAATAATACTTTTTAAGGGACACCCTAACATGCTTTCACCCATATACCAAAACCCCATATGAGCGAGGGTTTGCCCCTAGGGGGCAACCCAAACATAGTCAAAAGAACGTTTGTTACTTTGTATAGCAAATTATAAGATATGGTGTAGGTGGTGTTTTTAATATATAAAATTGAACTAGTTAACGTGTGCACGGTGTTGCCGGGCAAGTTTTGCCCCATATCAATTTGGTCCCATCGCTTGAATAATATTGCCATCTTCATAGTAAACCCGCATTAACATGTAGCTACATAATTAAATGTAAGATAGCTGTCACTTTGCATCAAGACCAACCAATAACAATGATAGGACCCATGTTGCATGACAATGAAAGGTGTCATATGCGGATTTAGAAGGGCATGTGAGAAGGAAGTGCAAGTTTTGCATCTCTAAAGAGGGCAAAGCAAGAAGAAAGTACAAGGATACGCCCTAATGGATGCCAGCAATGTGGTATAACTTAAGAAATTACTATCTAACTAAATAACATTCCCATTTTTGAATACCCATGAGATAATTGTCCATAACAAACTTAGGCACACATGTCAATTTGTAAAGGTTAAAGCTTTAAATACATTGTCGAACCTGCTAATCAAATGTATTTCAATGGAGGTTTTTATGAGTGGTGATTTCATACAGCTACTATTCATTATTAGGCTCTAAATGAACAATCTTACATTAAAGGACAATAGATGCACGTTGCTATTTATGTGGGACAACGATGGGCATTCATTTACTAGATTCTAGGGCAAACAGAGTTCTAATTAGTAAATGAGCAATTATGTGTTTGGTGACTTCTGCTTTATGCAATTTATACATAACAATTAGCAAACATGCACCTCTATTTCTTTGCATTGACCTCCTTGTGTTTTCTGCGTAAAGTACTTGTCTTTTTTCTCTTTGAGTGCACTGCTCTATCTATGCTACAGCCTTTTGCATCTTTATACAAGAGTTTCTGTATTTATGCAATTTATGATATAGGCAGGTCATACAATCTTGAAGAGTGCCTTTTGCAACCTTCTGCTTGTGCCCTCCTTTTTTGCCAGAGAAAGATGCAAGGACGAAGCCAACATTTAGTACATTTTAATAAAGCATAGGAGTTTATACATAGATGTGACTTGTTCAGATGAAGGAAATTCAGAACTATGCATAAATAGTGGTTGGAACTTCTATAAATTCTCTTGTGGTTGAAAATGTGGGCACCATGACTTGATGTTTCCAACAGACCTTCTCATGGACAGTCGTGGCTCATATCCCAGCTCTCCAGCATTTATCAAACTGTGTTCTCAAACCGAAAGCAAAAACTTTCATCATAGCCAAGAGGTCACCTAAGGTTCCAATTCTAGCTACAAATGTTGCAAGATACCCATTGGCAAGTCCAAATCACAGAAATATTGATGTTGCAGTACAGGAATAGTCAGGAATGTTGAATTTGAGCCAAGTTCGTTCATCCATCTGTCCCATAAAATGGCATGGAAATCCAACCAGGTGGTATGAACTCTAGAATCCTTGTCAGAACATGCATTTATTTCATCAAGGATATATGGTTACCTGTATTAATCTGTAAGCAGATGGACCTTCCAAGTACCACAAACAATTGCTTCAGACCTTCCAAACAGCACAAGCAGCTTCATCTCCATGAGGGTTCCCTATAGCCAAAACAACTTTGGTGCGAACCTACTCTGTGTCAATCATATACAGGATCAACCTAAGCCAAAATTATTACTTAAAAGCTTCACCACGAGCATTGAGCTCCTTTCTAGGGTGTGGCGATACTGTTTTGGGTAGCCACAAATGTTGCAAGATACCCATTGGCAAGTCCAAGTCACAGAAATATTAATGTTGCAGTACAGGAATAGCCAGGAATATTGAATTTGAGCCAAGTTCGTTCATCCATCTGTCCTATAAAATCCAACCAGGTGGTATGAACTCTGGAATCCTTGTCAGAACATGCATTTATTTCATCAAGGATATATGGTTACCTGTATTAATCTGTAAGCAGATGGACCTTCCAAGTACCAAGAACAATTGCTTCGGACCTTCCAAGCACCACAAACAGCTTCGTCTCCATCAATGTTCCCTATAGCCAAAACAACTTTGGTGCCAACGATATACAGGATCATGCACATCCACATGCATACCATTTAACATTTTAATTTCATAAGCAGCCTTTTCCATGTGAGGTTCAGATAGCATATGCCTGACATGATCATGTGCATTATGGCCAAAAGAGGACATCAAAGCATTGCCTTTCACATTGCAGTGCACCCTTGCAGGAATTAGGCAATGTTACCTACAAACAAATATCAAGTTGCATTATACCCTTAAGTAAGCTTCTGGCTTCCTTAAAAGTACACAACAAGGCCTAAGAGATCTACCATGCAAGTACTATGACATAAATCGGGTTTACTCCCATAGTTTCTCAATAGCAAAGGCCCACCATCGCCATCCCCTTCAGTTGTATTAGTAAGGATGCCAGTAAATATAATACTGCTTGCTTCAATGCCTCAACTTGGCATTTGATCCAAGCACTCCACATCGCCGGCAATTTCATCAAGCTAATAATTGCTCCTCACGATATCACGTTCCTCTGAGGAGAGCTGTCAAAGATGCATCTCAACTATGGTATTTTGCAAGATTTGTACTCCTCACAGATATATCTGCCATGACCTATGGCGTTGATGTTCCAGAAGACTTACAAATGTGCCTTTGCTCGGCTTTATTCTCTCATGTCGCATGTGCTTGCTCAAAGATTGGAGAGCAAGAATACCTTCATCATAACCTTCAATCATGGCACCCCATGCTAGGACATCCGCATATCATAATCTATCAAAGATACCAAGTGAATCTTCTAAGCTTTTGCATTTTTGCATTCTTGTCAATGAGTATTATCAATTACATTGTCAGGTTGAAGCCCTCTTTCAATGACCAGCTTTTGAATAAACATGTTTTTCTGGATTTCCATCTTGTTGCTGCAGGAAGAAAGCCTTCACCATTATGGCCATATCCTGCAGACATTTCTGAATACTCATGTCCTAATCTATTGCAGAAACACAGCCACATGCTTTCAATAGGCTAGAATATATGTTCGACTTGTGCCCTGCCATTTCATCTTCCCCCAGCTTAGAGAGCGTGTCAACAATTGCAACCCATGTAGATTGACGTGGCTCAAAAACCGTGCTGAATACATCGTTTGTTTCGGCCAAAATTACACAAGAGGCAAATAGGCGGATAAAGACAACATACAAATCTAGCCCACTATTTTTCATCAACTGTATTCAGCTACCAAGGATTAAGCCTTGCCCTTCATTGCATGCTTCCAGCAAACGGTGAGTGAGGTCTTTGGAAAGAGGAACTCCTTGTTGCTAATGCTTGTGCTCCGCAGACGTTTCTTGCAATAGTAAACAGAAAGATTGTAGGTCTAAGGCAAATGAAAGTTTCCATGATTCTGGTGGGATAATGCAAAAAAGACCATAGGGCTCTGCCACAAGACGGATTTTGGCTATGAAACCTAAAGGGTTCTTGATTCTCTCTACAGTTGGGAAAATACATCTGCTTCATATGGACATAACTTGCAAGCATTAATTTCCATGAAATCACACCTTTTTAGTGCATATCTTCAAACAGTCTTAGCGCATGCCATTCCAAAGACACGATTTTTTCTCGTGGGCATGGCCCGTGGCATGAATTGAACGCGGATCGCCTTCCTAGAGCCTACCTTGTTCTTCATAACTTGGAACTATTATCGTTGAAGAAAACACATAGAACATTGGCATATCTTAGAAAGGTATAAATCCTCTTTGAACTTGCTTGTATGGACATGGCCTGCAAGCATTACTAATGTTGGAAGAGAGAGGGGTAGCCGACCATAGGAACAATATCGGACTACCCCATAAAAAGATGCCAAGGCAATATAGGAGGGCAATGGCGACAACTTCTCATCGGGATAAAAACCTCGCCTTCGGGTTTTCGAGGAAAACCCTAATGAGAAATGGTCGCCACCAACCTCGAATGTGTTGCCCGGAGAACGTAAAAAAAGCGGACGAGAGCCGGGCTTAACATAGAGCACGACCCCAAACAATGGTGAAAAACCTCAAGGTAACGAAGAGGAAGACGTGAACGCGACAAGTCCTCAAAGAATCGGGGAATATAAGAACCTGCAAGACCAAAGAACTCCCAAAAACACCCGTAAACGATTAGAACAACAAAACAAGCATAGCCATAAAACGAAGCTGGATCAAGAAAGAACCGAAGAGACGAGAAATAAAATAGGTAGAAAAAGAACATAACAGGAAAGGATAGCATCACCCATAGGGTGGAAAATCATTATATCAAAATATGCGTCACCCTCAAGGTGGAAATAAATAGCATCACCCGCAGGTGGAGAATAACACAGTAGAATGCGAAGGAAACAAAGAACATGGAAAAGCCATACCCATGTATGGAGAAACACAAAAAGCCGACAAATAAAAATATATAAATGAAAAAGAAGTATACGCCCATGCATTAGGGCGGGGAAGGGGGGGAAGCTACGAGAACGAAGAATGCTGCTGTGAGAAGACGCCGATAACTAGGCGGAAATGACAATGGCCTAATATAGGCGCTCGTCCTTTCCCAGAATGGCGATCCGATGGCTCGGATCGATGGGATTCTTAAAGAGCACTCCTGAAAGCTAGAAATGAAGAAACACCATGGAGTTTAGAATCTTGCCTTTTTGCTGTGCATGAGACAAAGCCTCGAAATCCGAGAAAAATATATTTCATTGAAATGTAGATCCTTCAAGGCAGTGATGCCTAAATGAGCATGTGCCAATGAAGTTAAGCTGGATGTGATTCTCTGTTGAAGAAGGATAAGGCATACCTAGAGTCTTTCATATTTCTATATTTCTGTAGTCCAACCCCGTATCAAGTTGGTCAGAGAAAATGATCCGGCTCCAACATCATCATTTCCAAATGCCTTATATACCGGTCGGTTCCTAAATGAGTGTGCTAATGAAGTTAATTTGGATGCGATTCGTTAGCCTGCTTTTAGAGCGGGCCGCCCACCAAATGTATGACCGAGAGTTCTGACCAATCATAAGTTTGAGCGGTCCAAAGATATCCTAGGGATATTCTAGCATATACCTAGGATATGTCAAAAACCCACATAAACAAGGGTTTGCCCCCCCTAGGGGCAACTAAAAAATCACAACAATGCTAGCAACCTTCAATTGCCTTTAGATTTGCAAATTCGTTTAAATCCACTCGAGTCACTAGAAGGGTTTCCCTCTTTAAACCTTTGGGCCAGTAGGATCATTCTAAGCTTACAGAGAAAAAAAAGAAGTAGTAGAGGATGTATGCAAACAACTAGTATGCAAATCGAAGTTAAGATCCCCCATGTTAAAACCTCTAAATGTTCCTCTATTTCTTTGTAGGTTGAAAGAACTTGCAGAATCTCAAGCAAACATAATTTGTTAATTCTTCTTTTGCACCAAGTAGCTTAGACAAGTGGTTTCTCAAGGCCGCCGCGATAAATTTCTTGTATATGTTAAGATATCAGTAATCCTTCCTATGTAATTAGTTTATATTTTTGTTTGCATTGATGCTCATACTTCAACTTTGCATTGGAGGAACTCCCTGCATCATCAAAAGGTTCCTGTTATAATTTACTCTAATTAAATTATATAATTGAATATACTGCAACTTGAATTCCTACAAGATTGATTTTACAAGATTTTTTCATTCAAAAATTGTAAATAATAAATCTTGGAACAACCAACTCTCTTAAATCTGCTGAATTTCCCCAAATAACGTATTGAACAGGTTTCATCACTACAGCTTTATGTAAGAACTTTTACATTGGAAAACTACTACTTAGATCTAGGACTTTGTTAAACAATGATTGAATAAACCAGTTTTGGGGGGTTCTAATCAACCTGGAAGTTCTGGCAAGGCTTATGCATTCAAGGCATAATGCTTAAACATCAAGCCCATATGATCCTCATGTCAAAACAAACACCATTTAACACCATACCGCAGCAACAGGGGTGGCCAGGAAATTACCAGCGATTGCAAGTCTAGGCCAGTCAGAGGGTGTATCTGGGTATATGCTGGCATATATTGGAATATTCCACGTACCCCTTTTAGGGACAACCCGAAAAGAGATACATGGGAGAAGCTACTAGTAGTATGAATACTACTAGGGACATAAGGGCCATTAGCTGTAACGAACCACTTTGCCCTAGTTTTAGCTGTGGAGCACTATGGACGAAGACGTGGATCGGAGCAGGCAGAACTGGGACTTTGGAAATTTATGCGTGTCCCCTCGCCAATGTAATTCAACAGAAGAAGAAATTTTTTCCCGCTTTAATCCGAGTAAAGCACAAGATCTTTGTGATGGCGACAATTCCTTACAAGATACCACAAGGTTCGATTCTTCCTCCACTTCTTCAGGGGACGATAAGCACGAGTATGGCAAGCTAAAGATTGATCTTGGGGCCTTAAAGAAGCCCGAGGATGATTTAAATTGTGAAAATAGTTCTAATGCTTTGAGACTTAATCTCGGTGGGATAGCGCATGAAACTGATTTTCCAGATATGTCCGATGTAGAACTATCTAGAAAGAGAAGTAAAATGGCTGAATGTTATAAACAATGCACCCGTGTTTTAGCACATTTATTTTTGGAGGCAAAGGAGTTGCTGAGAATTTTGGAATTTTAAAGCAGCAGAATTACACACATACTGAACTGTGTGGGTGGTGCTTGTCCAGAGTATTTTCCTGATGAATTTCTATACAAGACCATTTGGCTAGAGGACTCACCTTCTGAAGATGTCATCTGTGTTCTTTACGATGTTTTTGATTTCATAGAGGATGTCAGGGGAGCAAGCAGGCGGAAGAGTTTTTTGTCCATTGCTTAGAGGGTGTATCCAGGTCAGCTACTCTTGTCATAGCTTATATAATGTGGAGAGAACATCGTGGATATGAAGATGTGTATAAGGATGTTAAGCAGCTTAGGAGTGTTACCAGTCCCAATATTGGATTTTCTTTTCAGTTGATGCAATGGCAAAATAGGTTTCTTGGACAATCTGTCAAGCAGATGCCTTGTGTCTATCGACTATCACCTCAATCAGCATATGATGCAACCCTGCTTGTGCCAAAAGCCACAATTTCTAACAATTTTGATGCTTTAGATTCACGAGGGCTTTTTGTTGTGCAGCTTGTGAATAGATTGTATGTTTGGCGTGGGAGGAATTGTGATAAGGAAATGCTGGCAGCTGCTGATCGTGTAGCCTTCAATTAGTCCGTTATGAGAATGCCCAAGGCCCAATTGTGAGTGTGACTGAAGGCAGGGAACCTCCTCTATTTTTGCTGCCCTCTTAAAAAAGAAGATTATTCTCCTGAAACTCTAAAGGGATGCAGATCAGGACCGAGGCTTGTTTCAGAATACGATAAAGACTATGAAGCATATAACAGTGCTTGCTCTGGTAGTTCAGTTCTTCCATCTGTTGGACCTGATCCATTTATACGTTGGAGTAGGTAGGCATGGAATGGCTAGGATGGGACCTTTTCTTCAATACGAGGGCAGAACCTCACAGGTAAACTTTCAGGAACTTGCAGATTTTTCAGGTTGGAAAGTTATTGGCAACATCTTGTGGCCTAGATCAGCACTTTCTTGTATTTATTGACAATTCATTGCAATGGGAAGATATACCTGTTAACTAGGGTGTCTTCACCTGTACCAGGTATTCTTGCTTTCCTTTTTCTTTTGGAATAGCTCTCATTTCTTTATTCGATTTCTAATTACAATATGCTGGTTGTCATCTATACCACCTTTAATTGGCAGTCTTATCTATTTTCACACAGATGTTTCCACTGACCATGATAACCAGGACATCTGTTCCAAAAGCTGTACAGCAAGGTAATTGTTGCTTTCTGTTTTTTCTTGATTTTTGTTATACAAGAACAACAATAATGTTCCTAGAATTGAGTTGCTTATGTTAGATATCTGTTCATCTTGTATGTCTGCGCTCTCCTTCTGAGCTTGCTTCTTCACGCCCGGTCAACGCAGGTTTTTCTATACGTGCTATTTGTAACATTGCCTTATAGAGCTGCACTTCATCGAGTGGAGTCATATCAAAGTTTAAGAAAGTAAAACTAGGTCAAACAGAAGATCTGTATGATTTATACAAGCACTAGCAAAAGACTTAAGGCTTACATTATTCTTACTGCATGTGTATATCTAGAATTAGACAAAATGTGGAGGAGGCGTACATCATTCTTACTGCACCTTTTATATTTAAAATATTATATGTGCATGTAGACAAGAATGACTCTGCCCTTTTGACAGTTTCAGGCAATATTTGTCCATCACTTTTGTTAACAACTAGTGCTAATATTTGGTGGCACCTCCATGGCAAGCAGGCTTTCTGTCCTAATATTGCGTTTTAATCAATTTCTTGGGAGTCCAGGTGCATAAGACGGTTTATCTTATTTCTAAATTATTTATCTTTCCCTTAGGCTTCTCTCAAGCTAATACAAAGTTTTTTTCCATATGTGCTCGATGAATCTATTGCTAATCGGTAGGAAAATCTCTATGGCTGTCAGAACTATGGAGCTTTATATCAAGAAGGGTGGACATGCTTACAACCAGGAAGTTTTGATGAGCAAAAAGCAATCTTGTTTTGCTCTGTATGCAACGTTTATGCATTTCAAATTGGGCAATAGTGCTGAATTATTTTTCATTTCCATGACGAGCTCTGTTAAATATTTGTCTTTCTAACATCACGTTTAAAAGGTCTTGTATTTGATCTTTACAATATCGCCTGTTTGTCACCTTTAAAATGAACAAGTGATCCATTCTCTCAGCAGCTGTTTGTCTTGATTCTATGGATTATGCCATGGTCCCGCGGTCGTGCAAAAGCAAGCCGCCGGCTTCCTTAGTCGAAGAAAAGGCAGGCAACAACAGCTGGAATAGCTGTTAAACTGATGGAATCGATCTGTGAGTAATGGATTAGATAGGTTCAAGCAATTTAGTTATCAGTAGAGAAAATGAGGCCCATCTGCCAAAGAAGTGCAAGGGAAGTGATACTTTTTGTTTCTGGCAGGTAGGATTCTTGCAGCATAACGAGTGTCAGCCTTTGCTTTTGAATCATTCAGCATGCATCAGGTAAACGATTGGAGTTTTTTCCCACGTTTCCTCCTTGGATTTTATCGATTTTTCTTACGAGATAAAGGCCTATTCATCTAGTTCAGAAGTCACCGGGTTAAGGACTCTTCAAGCTGCTAGATGGCTGTTCTATTTCTCCTCTGCCATTCTAACCATTCTTAGCACAGAACAACCTGCCAAGCAACAGCCTTAAAATCATGGCTATGTGTTATTCCAACCATTTAATACAAGGTGCTGTTGCACAAGGGCCCTTCTTGGGTGGTTAATTTAGGTTGGAACAGGAATAGATATAAAGCCTATAATTTGGACAAATATAAACATTTGGGGAAATAACAAAAGTTTCCCATACAGTCTTTAGATAAATGTTCGGCAAAAACTTTTAAGAAAAATAGTACAACGGAAAGAATGAAACGAAAATAAATGAATAACCTAGAAGTAGAATGAAGTTAGTTTGTGTTGTCATTATATTTAATTTGGGTAGGCAGAAGAAATAAAGATAGACAAGGTGGAAAGGTCCAGTGGAAACGAGTATTATTCCCCGAGGAACCAGCATGAGGATGCAGTAATTTATAACATTTATTTAAGGAATGAATGTTTCGTAGAGGTAACTCATATTAGGCATTGGAAGAAGTGGAAAAGCACAACTATATCTCAATGTTTGTTACAATGTGCAATATTAAGATATGGTTTGAGTTTGAGAACAAAGAATCATATGATTGAAAAAAGAAATTGGGCAATGTATAGGAAAAGTAGAATTTGAGAACAAAAAATCGGGCAATGCATAGGAAAAGTAGAATTTAACTTAGAGAAGTGTTGGGGAAAAAAAAAACAACCCATGTATTTTATAAGAAAGAGAATGCATATAGTATGTTGACATGACTAATTTGTTTTGGTCGGGATGTGTTAAGTAGTGCAGCGAAAGAAACATGTTCAGTAATGCTCTATTGTAAACTATGTGTAGCCTGGGCGAAAAATCAGAAATCACTCTAGAGTGGTTAACGTCATTTCAAAGTTGAATTGGATCGTGAAAGAGCTCAGCTACCATACGTCCATTGCCATATCCCTGCAAGTTATCAAGAATATCACTGGAACCTGGAAACTCACATGGTTTACGTTTCGGAGGCCCTATCATTGTCAGATTCGACCAGGACCTTGCGCCGTGTCTTGAAGAAGGGGGAGGGGGGGCGGGGGTGTTGATGTTAGAGCATGGACCCTAAAAACCCCCCGAAAGCAGCTTGCCCCAAAGGTCCTCTTCCGAAGGCCGTGGCGACAGATGAGCAACCTCCCCTATCCGGAACCGTGACTTGACTCTTCCAATGGGCTCAAGCATCGGCATTGCCTTGAGGACCAAGTTTCGTGGCCAGAAGACCACCCCTTCCCCAAGAAGCGCCAAAGTAGCTCATGTCCAACACACTCGTAGTCAATTGGCCTAGGAGGTGGATGCTGAATACTGCCATGTAGGTCGCACATGTTTCTTTCTTTGACAAAACTGACAGTGTAACTTAGTCCCTAAGGTAATTTCACCGTTCCGGACGATGTGGCAAAGTCATATCACCGTTCCGGAGCCTTTGCAATGCCCGAACGACAAAACACTTCGATTTCTACACGGTCGCTTGCAGGGCGCTCCACGGTTTGATAAGTTCCTCAAGACCGATCTTGGAATTTTTTGGACCTGCCCCAAGTAGGGCTCATGAACGGAGGATTCAACAGTCGGATAGGGAAATCGAGCTCCGGGAGGGTGGCCATTAGCGTACGACCCCCCAGAAGAGCGTTGCGAGGAAAGGTTGCCTCGAGAACGTTTTTGGGTCTCGCCTCCTGGGGTCCGTACTCTCCCCTCTTGTGAGGCGGGCATGCAAGGTCCTGAGTGTGTCCGTTGTGCATCGCCCTAAACTTGATGGCCCAAATTTTACCTGTGTTTGATGGTCCAGATTTTACCTGTGTTTGATGGTCCAGATTTTACCTTCGGATGTTGCTTCCTCCCGATCCAGAACACCCTTAAATAGATTCAGAGACGAACTAGGGTTTGAATCCATATGCTGGCGCCTAGATCTTTCCCAAATAAACCAAATATGCTTAGATGTTTTGCCAAGATTATGCTCTGGCGATGGGGATCTCCACTTCAGCCAATATCAGACTCTGTAAGAGCTTCGGATTTGGCCAAGCCCTCACTCACTCACTTCCTAGAATGCTCGAAAATGTCTGGTACTTGTGGCTTTTTCTACCCTATCCTACCCTTGCAAAGATCATGGAAGGAAAGAATGGATTGATGGAGCTGGAGGCCATCGGTAAGGAAAGCCATTTTCTTTTTATTTTTTAACTATAGCTCATCCGAGATGGTCTTGTGGGGATGATTGTACTGTTAGGTTGTTCCCATCTACAACAGATGAGTCTTCTGCTTCCTTTGGTGTTGTGCTTGAGAAGTCTATGGCGACATTGAAAGGGAAAAATGCATTTCAACTGTTGATCATAAATCGCATTCTAGCATTTTTGTTACTGCGGGATTGTTGAAATCATAGATATCTACTCTAATGGATGCACTAGCAAAGAAATAGGCTGAAGTAGAGAGTTATAAACTAACACAGAACACTGCAAAAGCCTATTCACGCAGATTAAGTACAAGGGTACAACAGGCTATTAGTTTCAACTTAGAGCTGTTTTTATAGAGGGCAAAGAATGACTTTAATCAATCCATTTTAACTTGGAGCTATTTCTGTCGAAAAGCACCAATGGCAAGTGGCATCTTCATTTTTTAGAAGAAGGAGCCTGTGAATTCTAGGCAGCCACTTATGCGTTCCAAATCTTTAGTTGCAATATCTTCAGTTGTCAATCGAAATATCTGTTAAGCCAAAGCACATAAAACCTGTTGAAGTTATGATCAGATAATCTTGGAATTATAAATTTATGGATTCTAGACTTTTAAATTATATGATGAGAACACATATATCAGATCTGCATTGTAATTTTTCAGATCTCGAGTACTTGATGTTGTAGAATTTTTAGATGCAGAAATGCTAACCTTGCCAACATAATTACTTACGAAGACTCTGAGGAAAGTGTTTGTTGGAACGGTATACAACCAGTGTTATGATGAACTGCATTGGTATAATGCATGCCATCTGGATTTTTTCCAGTTATTCACACGGGGGGTTACTCCGGGCACCGAGAGCTGTCGGATGGCCATATTTGCTCTTTATTCCTCGATCTAGACCGAATATAGAAATCCTCGTTTGTGGGGTATGCATGTATAAGTTTTTGTATACTGGATATTAAAGTTTATAAAATACAATAAGATTTGAGAGAATGTACTTAATAGTGTCAATTTTGTACATGTATTTGTAAATTTTTAGGCGCTCTCGCTGCCCTACGTAACCCCATGGTTAACTAATGTTAAAGGCAGTTAATGTGCTGGTTATTACTAAAAAAAAAAAAAAAAATTGAGCCCTTCAAGGCCTAACAAAGCTAGGTATTTTATTGATATGTTTATTTTGTGCCCAAGTTTATATTTCCTTCGTCTTGATAGATTACAAGGCAAAAGTTGCAGCAAGGGATCACATGCCTCAATTTCCATAATGTTCCTTTATCCGCATTTACATGATTATGTATATCATTATATACCAGTTACCACAACATACCACTCATATTCATAAGGCTATTAGGTGCCTGGACAAAAATAAATTCTCAGGTGAACTAGAAGCACAAATACAAAGCCTACTTCTACAAGGAAAAAGTTTTCCATACATCTATGGTAATATTAGTTTACCACGTTTACATGATTATGTATATCATTCTCTGCATGAGGCAACTAAAGGCTTTGGCAGAAGGAATTCCTGACAACATTGTCAACATTGGTCTGCCGTAAGGAATTCTCACAACATTGGTCGTGGGCCGATATTTATGTGCATGAGCAATAGCAAGTCGCTAGAAGAAGAAACCACCGCGAATCACAAATACTATCCATGATATTTTGATATTTGATAGAACGAGATGTAATCCATCATATAAGCTACGTAATAACATCATGTGGTTACTTCCAAAAATAAGAAGAGAGCCTCTCACGTGTACTTCGATAATAACAACCAACAACATTTACTCACCGTGGCCACGATATGCAACGTAAGGAATTCCATTTTACAACATTTGCTACAAGCTTCCGCCAACATTGGTCAAAAAATACATTTTATGTGCATGAGAAATAGTAAGCCGCTAGAAGAAGAAACCACCGCAATTGTTAGAATATGGATTTTGAATAAAGCAACCACAATCTTGAATCAAGATTTCAATAACTCCTTACCATATAAGATTGCCACAACAATTCAACTTCAACCAAAATCAGCTTAAATTGGCAACCAGATTTGTAAAAAGCTATTGCCTCAAACTTAGATTTACAGATATAATATTACTGCCTTAGACTCAAACTCACAGCCACGCTTTGTGATCACGGCCTAATGCCATCACCCCCTAAATAACCCAACAACAAAGAATGGGAGATTTACTAGTCGCCTAATCGCCAAATAGAGATTCGCCACTCTAAAGCCTTTATGGCTAGCAAAGCAACAACATGACAGGACAACCATTGCTTTCAATCCATTGTTTTCATATGGCAAGACACACCAACAGCAATTACAAATATTGTCCATGAGATTTTGATATTTGATAGAACGACCCTGTAATCCATCATATAAGCCCCTCACAAGTTTTTTACTGGAAATAACCAACAGCCTCAAATCTGTGTGGAACTGTCTGGACTCGCCCAAATCCATCTGCAACTGTTTGGACTCGTCCAAATCCATCTGGAATGGGGCGGAATGGCCTGGCAAGAGTAAACTGCAGCTTTGGCAAGAGTAGACGAAGCTGCGTTTCCGGGAGGTTTAGGATAAACTTACATCTGTTTGACACGATGAGCAACAGAAATGCAAAAATTCAATACCTTTGTGGAAGCTAGTTCACCGCTCGCTTTTAAACTCTGAAGTCCCTCGCTCACAGCCATATCCAAAGCAAAGCTTGATCAAGAAAATCACAAACCCTAAAACTAAAACCCTCGAGGTCTGCATGCAATGCCCCAAAATACATACACATGGGTGCCCACCATTGGTGGAAAACATTAAAATCACTTTTGGGATATGCACACTCTAGATGTACTGATCTGTACATCCCATGGAATACGCTCTAGAAATCATATAAAAACCATGTTAAAAAGCGTACAAAAATACGAAAACAACCCCCTGTTATTGTGCTATATATTCAAGTCTAATATAACTTGATTTTTGTGGTATTCAAAGCCGGCAGTTCCAACCATTTTATGGTGACATTCTCTACAGTTCAAAGCATGCAGTTGGAAATATATTTGTTATACAGGTTTTTCATTCTTCAGGAGTTTGCTAAGAAGAATTTCTTCCATATGCATCTGAATGGGATGACAAAAAGCATTCCCCAGTTAATGTGATTCGGAAGGCTACTTCTAGGTTTCAGTGACCTTTTCTGGACTATACGTTTGTGGTTCAGGGTAATTCTTCCTTTATCCTATTGTTTAAATTCGGTTTTTCCGAGGTCCCGAAAAGTTTTTGGATTTTTTACTTCGTTTATTTATCTAAGGTTTGGGTTTATTTTGTCTCACAAGCAAAGTTTTCAGGTGAGCCAAAAATCGTGAAGAAAAAATAGGGCTGCTTTCCTATGATTTGGTATTTTAAGATTTTTGGCCGTTTCGGAATTATCCATCCCGGATTTCTAATCCCCGCTTATTCTCTCGCATGCATGCTTGCCAATTGTTGCTATAAATCATTTAGGGTTTTGTCTCATCGGATTATAAAATATGGTTTTGGATCTCGAGTTTTATTTGCTTTTTCTCCCCACGCCAATGATCGAAGGTTTGTGGTTTTTCAAGAAGCTCGTACGTAGACTAGATAATCAATTCTATCTATATATCTTAATGGCAAGCTTTAGAATGGTGCCTTCAATCTCGTGAGATAGGAAGAAAGCCCTTTGAATTGCCGAACCGATCGGAGACTGAAGCCCATGATGTTATTGAGGCAAGTATAATATGTTGTTCATATTTTTATGCAGCTTACTGTTCTTTTCTGAATATGGCAATTATACTACCAGTTAACTGGATGGACTTCCATGGTTTATCTCAATATTATTGTAGAAGGTTGTGTGGCAACCTCTGCTCGCAAACTGGAGAACATGAAGCCTTGCTACAGCGTAAAAGACGGGTATTGCGGTTGTCGAAAACCATGCAATACTGGCAGGAGGTGATACAAAACAAAATGAGTCAATTGGGAGAGCTAGCACAACTAGGAGAACTTCAGGAGGTTAGCTTGGTCTGTTAATAGATTTGTAGCTCTTTTGAATTTTGAAATATGTATTTTTGGAAAGTTTGAAGGCCAACTTACTGGAATGACGTTGTTAATGAAAGCCCCCAAATCAATATCAATAGATGCCTTAATGTAAAAGCCTGCAGCAAGGATGGCACAACCGCAAAGATCGAAACCTTGGAAAGTGAGTAATAGCCGCTTAAGCAAATTATTCAATGTGCTTACAAGGCTCTTTTTTCCACACCAATAATGGTAGACTATTGTGCGTGTGAGATGTTAGATGTGTTAATAGGATGTAAGTGTGCCAAGGCCACATATATGCTTGCAATAACTACATCTTATCATCTTGTGCTTGCAATAGATTCATTTTTCCTTCCAACTATGCTGGCTATGAATCTGCAAGCTTTTCTTAGGCTATTCGCGTGTTTTAGCATAGTCCTTGCTTCACTCTCGTTGCTATATGCATTCATTCTAGAATGGAACAGATATGTGATGCTAATTTAATTGTATTTTAATTTGTAGTCTACACATTTCCTAAATGAGATGCTTATGTTTCATATTTATGATTAGTTGGCGACATGTGTGCAAGATCTTTTAATTCTCATGCAAATGGTGGATCTTATTGCCTACTCGCACCAAGAATGATACCTTGATGGGCATATTAAGTCTACTCGGCACCACAATGATAATCGATGAGCATATTAAGTAACGCTTATATTATATTGTAAAAGGTATTTTAAGCCTTCCTATAATTTTGTTTTGCAATTTCATTCCGGATAATGGAACCACAAAAAGCCAAACACATGCTCTGATTCTCGGTGAATTCAATTGCTAAAGCCCTGAATTCTCCTCGATTTGATGGACACAGTTCATTATGACACAATGCTATGCGGTTTTGATGTTATCATACGTAGTTCAAGCTCATATTTGAAGATTTGCTTCCCCTGTTGGTAAGGTATATCTTCTAATGCACATTTGTTGCAATTGTTTTGCAACCGCATCAGAGATAATAGGACCACATGCTTCTACGTACATTTGTTGCAGCTTGTTTTGCAATTCCATTGCCTGCGGTATTATCTCTTTGTTCTGGCTAATATGAGCATAAATGCATGTCTTTCTGTCGCGGGCTAACATGAGCATGAATGCATGTCTTTTCATGGGTGCATGTTAAACTTTAACAAATCCATGTAACATGTACATACAAATTAAATCGTCATTTTAGAAGTCATGTAACATGTGCAAACAATTTAAATCCCTCATAGTAGTTTCTGGCCCAGGTGTTCTTTTTCATTTTTCTAGCCTTTAATTTCTTGCTTTAAAGATTCTGATGCATAAATTTGGTGCAGATTGTGATCAATAGCGTGGATGATGCTCATGAACTCATAGATCTCAGTATATATTATGGCAGCTGCAATTTGCCAGCTTTTCCTCGAAATTTTGCATTATAGCATTGTAACTTTCTAACAAAGTGAATCGCGCAGCTTTACAGGGCTGACACTAGAAGAATGTTGACATTCTTGCTATGGGTACAATGTATGTTGTCAAATCTTCTGGGACATTATAATACAGCTCCTTATTATGAGGATTCTGATTTTGCAGAGGTATCACATGCTTGCAAACAGTGTTTTCAACAAGTAGTGCATAATCAGAGGTGTCACATGCTTGCAAACAGCGTTTTCAACAAGTATACAGCAGGTAACCTTCTTGCTTGAAGCACTTTTATTAACAAGCATCCATGTTTCGTTTATGTTAAATCTATGCAGGAGACATTTATAGAAGAAAGCGTCTAGGCAGAGTTATAGTTCAAAGAAGCAAGTCTAAAAGGTTAGTAAGACATGAATTTGTCCTAACTTTGGGTTCTAGCATACATTGCATGTTTAATGCATATGTAGGGTTCTGGTATTTCAACATTGATGAAGATCAATCAAGAAATGACATGCTATTTTTCTATGTTCTCCAAAATTAATCTCAACAAACATATATCTACCTAGCTAGATCTGGTGGAGGGCTTCGTGAATATAATTTAGCAATTTTAAAGTACACATTCATTTTTCAAGCCTTTAGGAAATGGCAGGATGGAGTCACCAGCAATAATGCATTTTATTCAACATATTCAAGGTCAGCATCAAAGTGATCATTGTCGGCATTCTGGCTGGTGGTTTCCCTTTTACAGTACCAACACTAAATATAAGAAGTTGAAGGCACGCACCTTGCGATGACCTTGAGACAAACAGAAAGGAATGTAGTAACACTGCGCAGATGACGGGTTTTGCAACTCTTCGTTTTCGCTTTTTTACTATATTAAAAGCGTAATTGGGTGGCAAATGGATATCCGTGATATTATCAAAGAATCTAGAGGCCCTTAGCTAGCTTTGCAACTACTATTTCATTTATTGGCATGCCGCAAGGTGTGTTCATGGTCATGTATTCATTATTTCATATTATTTTTGCTTTCAAAAAATGTAGATTCTATAATGAATTACCTACACTAAGCCAGCCCGCCTTTGATGAGATGCACCCAATGAAGATTGTTTAGATAAACCGCCAGAGCTTAATGTTTAAGCTTTTAAAGACATCCTTCAATAAATCGTCAAATTTTAGGTACAAAATTCACCTATAAACATTACATTAGTTGCCCGAATTGCCTCCAAAGAGCTTGCATGGATGTATGGCCAATATAATAAGATAGTTTTTTGGATCATGTTGTGAAGTATTCGACAACATCATATGATACATGTATCATAAATTATTTGACAACCTCGCATGGCCAATATAATAAGATAGTTTGATGAGATGAACCCAATGAAGATTGTTTAGATAAGCCCGCTGCCGTAACGAATGTTTAAGCTTTTAAAGACGTCCTTCAATAAATCGTCAAATTTTAAGTACAAAACTCACCTATAAACATTATATTAGTTGCCTGAATTGCCTCCAGTAGCTTGCATGGATGTATGGCCAACATAATAAGATAGTTTTATAGTGATTTGCAACCTTTGGATCATGTTGTGAAGTATTCGACAACCTCATATGATCATGTCATGAATTATTTGACAACCTCGCATGGCCAATATAATAGTGATTCGCAACCTTTTGGATCATGTTGTGAAGTATTCGACAACCTCATACAATCATGTCATGAATTATTTGACAACCTCATACAAGAATGCTTCCAATTTTTTAACATATAAAATCGAGACTTTTGTCGGAATATGTGACTTATCAATATCCTAAAAGTATTTAATTGTTGTTTCAGTATTGTATTTAGAATCATGAGCATATCACAATCCTTCCCCCATTGCTTTCTTCGCCTCTAGGTAATATTTGTACCTATGCCTGCCAATGCTATGCATCGTCACTTTAAGCTTTGCAAATTAAGATTTCAATATTTTTTGGTTTCTTAAAAAGACTCAAAGCCAATGTGTGTGTGTGTTGATGTCAAAGAAACACTTAGTATTGACAATGATCAAAAGTTATATATAACCACCTTCTTGCCTATAAAATAGAAGAGAAAATTTTTGGACTCTATAGATTTCCTTTTTTTACTAAACACTGAGTCGTTATATTACATCTTGGTGTATGTCAATCAAAAGCATATTGGTGACATGTAATTATATTTGTGCTACACAAAGCTCATTTCGAATGAACAAGATACTTATGACACTTATGACTGTATGTACATTGAGAGCTTCATCATTAATGTAGAAAGGAAGTGAAAATAGGTAAAGTAACTAATAGACTCACCACTGATATTTCCGAATCAAAATAAATAGAACATTATTCTTTATTGTTATAATGATCAATTTGTGAATGTAGTCAATGCCTCAATCAAGGGATGGAGTATGCCAGAAGTGGCATCTTCACATTTCTATCTATTTCAGATTATGATGCATTTCACCATGAAGCTGAAGGCGTCTCCTTTGGCATTTCTATTGCACAACAAATCAACTCAAAACATGCAATAATGCTCCTCATACCCACACTCACATTCACACCTTCCTCTATTTTCGGCATCATGTCAAAAACACCCTTTCAAATGTTAGTTAAGCCCGGCAACGCCGGACACCATAACTAGTCTTTCTTGAAATTGCATGCAATCAAAGTCTATGTACAATATGGTTTCTAGCATGCGCACAGAGTGTAAATCACTCTTTTTTAGTTCTACGATGCATTGACAGTTTATCGGCATATAGCCAGCATCATTGCTGTCATGTCATATTGATAATAACATTTTCCAATATGGCTTGCACCATCAAGAACATTATATATTTAGGCCATGCTTTCTTAAATAAACTTTTTGCTGTTATAGTATGTAGGAATTGTATGCAAGAGCTTGGAGCAAGATTTATGACAACAAACTCTTTCTAGAAGATGAAGTAAAAAGATGGAAAACATGCTTATACTGAAATACAAGACCATTGTAGTTGTAATAATTTGTATTGTTTAAGGTGGGTGTTCTTACTGCCCCATTGTAATACCATAATGGTTATTTGTGTTGTTCAAGGTGGGAACTCTTGATGCCCCATTGTAAGACCACATTTAAGTTGTGTACCATTAAAGCTACTCAATATGCCTGGGCTTTTTTGTCACAAGCTAAGCATAGCAAGTCAACAAGTTGAGAAAGGTCATGGATGTCCATGGACATAGTATAATAGTTGCAATTACGTTTGCCCAATTCGTTTAGTATTTGGGGAGGGTATTCTCGCAATGGTGGGAACTATGATTCTGGTATTGTATTGTATTGTATTGAGAATGGTATGTTTGTGCATGTTGGAGCTGCCTATTTGTTTTGAGGGGCAAGTTTCTATTTGAGTGGTGTGTTTGTGTTATTTTCTTTTTAAGTCAGTTCAATGGTTCGAGGAAGGAAATGTGGGGTCTGTTTTTGGAAGCTCTGTTGTGTGGACATGGCAGTGGGCAAAGTTTGGAAGCGGACGGTGTCATTGAATCGAAGGAGGGCCACGAAGCTGGGTGACGCGTTCATGCGGCCGGTTTTAGCTGGGGCATCTCCAGAGCAGATCGGGGTTTCTATTTGGAGCCCCGGTTTCCTGAGTCTGGGCAGGCATCCGAAGCTTCTGCCAAATTCGGCATGGCTATGCCTGCCTTCTGGCTCGCTCTCTCCACACACAGATTTGGTCAAGGGTTTGTAGTTGTGAAGGAAGAATTTGTACCACCAAATAATCTGATAGGTAAAATTTCGTATGTGGCTTTAGCTTCGTATGTGGTATGTCGTTCACAGGCCACAGATGCTATGGCGGACGAGGCCATCGGCTATGGCTGAATCATGAGCAGCAGTAATTTGTCGGCTTGCATTAATCATGAGCAGCACTAATCATGGCTGTGGCATGTCGGCTTGCTTGTATGCTGCTGCTTGCATTTATGCATCTGAATGCCTTAGTTTGCTGCTGCTTGCTTGTAGGATTTATCCATTTATGCAGGATAGGTAAGATGTAGGTTCTGGTGAGGCCGACATGGCCTGGAGGTTCGAATCCTCCAGCCCTGGTGTAAACAGCCATCTCTGTTGTACAGGTAGATCCAGTTGCGAGATTGATTTCGAGAGATTGATTTCGAGATTGTGTAGGATTGATTTATTCATTCAAGCAGTTCGAGATTTTGGATTGACTGTTATGGTGAAACAGCAATGTAGATGTGACAGTCGAATATGAATATATGAATATGGCTATTGTCCACAGGAATTTCGGTTCACATAACGGCAATGGTGGTGTGTATGAATTCTGCACCTTTGAAATTTGTATGGGTTGGGATAAAAGCACGATGTGGTGTATCAAAAACGCGTATTTTGACGCCACATTTTGGCACCACCTTTGTGGTAGAATCGGGTGGTGCATACCGAAGCGGAGATTGCGGGAGTGCGAATTAATGAGCGTCGGTTAATTTGAATTTTATGCCACGTCATTGTCCCTCAATTTGAATTAAGAAATAATCACACCTCTTCTTCTGTTTTTTTTTGCCGCTTCTTGCCGATTGAACCCTAATGGACTCAGAATTGAATGCCACTAGTTACACGACGAAATCTCTCCTCAAACAAGAGATTGTGCCCCATGAAGATCTAAAGAAGCTTTGGGGTGGCAGAGTTCCAAATAAATCTGGCTACAGGTATTTTCCCCCAAATGTTTTTGTTCAAACTGAAAAATTAAGGCATATATTTTCTTGTACAGGTTGAAGAATCTGAGCAATGAACAATACAAAGAGTTCATGAAAATTTACAAAAGAATTACAGGGAAGCCACATACATGGGGTGGAATGGCTCCTGGAACCTGGGCAGTGGCTTATTATCTACATATAAAGGGGGAGGCTGTTAATTGGAAGAGCTTCTCGGATTATTATAAAACTCCCGATGAGAAAGCAGAGGCCAGTTCTTCTAGACCCAAGAGAAAGCATAGGCAAATCCAAGCTGACCAGGAGAAAAATAGTAAAAGTGACAGGGACGATGAAGATGATAGGAAAAAAACCAAATCAGGTTCCTCTAGACCAAACATTCAATCTGAACTCACAATCAAAACAGAAAAGCAGAGCAATGTTCTGAGACCAAAACATGCCATTCTTGTGTATGTTCAATTATTAGTGGTGTTATAACGTAAAAAAAATCTCAAGCTTGACCTAGATTGTTTCTATCTTCACGTAAAAGGTAACATCAAATCCACTTCAAGAATCGTGTATGTCTACTACCATTTTGCATCATGTTGGTATGTATTGTCATGTTGTATCTCTATGATGCCATCTCATGGGGCATTTCGTGCAATGGATGCGAATGATAGATGAGGTATGTGTGGTCTGGGTGAGTGGTGAGTTGTTGGCATCCACCATGTCCCACACCACACCCCACCAATTCCACCACTACACTCTACCATCTCCCCACCCACACTCCCACCCTCCACCACCACTCCACCACCACCATACTCCACCACCACCACCACACTCCACCACGCATACACCACCACACTCCACCACCACCACACCACACCACCAGACTCCACCATGTCCCACACCACAATCCACCACCACCACACCCCACCCCACCACCACACTCCACCACCACCACACCACACCACCACCACCGGCCACCCCCCATCACCACACTCCACCATGTCCCACACCACACTCCACCACCACAACACACCCCACCACCACCACCACCACCAAACCCCACCACCCACCCCACCACCACCACACACACCACCACCACCACACACCACTTCACCCCAAGCACAATGTCCCACCACTCCTTGCTACCACCGGCGTGTTTGTGGTGTGTCTTGTGCAGGCGTATATGTTGTGTGGTGTGTGGTATGTGGTGGTGTGTAGAGAGTACCTTGTATTGTGTGGTGTGTGATTGTGGTTTTCCATCAGTACGTGGCTTACTATGTTAGGAGGCTGATGTATACGTAGTGTTTTGTTTTGAAGAGTATGGCAGACTTGTGAAGGAATGGTTGGCTGCAACATCAGCTAGGTTTGATAGATGCAAAGCAACGATTGCAAGCAAACGAGGATAGGAAAAATGATATCAAAAGAAAGATTGAGTTGATGGAGCATAAAGCATCGAAATTAGAGCTGATTTTACCTGCAGGATGGCAATCAATCATGACAAAGAACAAATCCAGCGGCAGAGGGTGTTCGGGTTGTGTTTAACCAAAGGATGAAAGAGCTAAATGGTACAAAGTGTTGCCTAGGCTGAATCAATTAAATAAGGAACTAGCGTAAACCGAAATTGAGCTAAAGGCATGTGAAGACTTCTTATCTTTGGAGCTGCAACCTCGAATGCAAAGATTTGAGATTTTTTCTGAGCGTAGTGGTCATGACACTCCTTTAGATCCTGCACTTCCAATGCTTCCTGAGGCATAAGAAGAGGGTGATGAAGGTTGTCCATTTTGTGGACATTGTCTGAAATGGGAGGGTAAAATGTTGCCAGTTGTGATAGCAGAATGTAGTCACCAGTATCACATTCCATTCTATCACACCATTTGAGGTAAATATTATCATCTCTAACCCTCGTCTAAAGACTCTATTGATTTTGAATTTGTTTTGCAGACACTCTAGAACCTGCTGCAGCCCCAGTTGTGCCCACATTATGACTGCGACATGGCTTTTGGCTTTTGGTGTTCGAGTAGTACCACAAGAACCAATAGACACAAGTAAGTGCCTTAACTAATGTTTACTGATGTTGTCACAGGTCTACTGACTTAGTGTTTGCAGAATTGCAGAAATTTGAGACCAAGGATATCCAATAGTTATCCACGCCTCGATCAGTTATGAGACTGCAAGATACTCCCTGTTGTACCTAGAATTCACCCCATTTGATACTTCTAAGTCAATCCCAGCTGCTGATGGCGTGGAAACTCCAAAACGAAATTTGGATAGTGAACTGAATGCAGTCATATCAAGTAAGTATCGATGCCACATACATGACTTATTTTTTTGTATTTTTCTGTGGTCTTCTTTCAATTATGTTACAGAGATAAATGCTACTGCAACTGGAAGCCATCACGAAGAGATTCCTAGTGCATCTGTTTTAGGGGGGGAAATTAATTCCCTCGAGATTCATTCTGCACGGGGTCCTTCACCAGAAAAAAGTTTTGGTGCTGAACATGAGCCAAATGCGGATGCAGGTGATGATGTTAACCAAGAAATCCCGGATCCTGGACAAAGATGCAGACTGCTCAACGAGTCCAATACAACCTCAACCAAGAAAAGCCAAGAGGTTAACTGAAATTCTCCTTGTTCTGGATTTTAATGGGGTTTTAGGCAAATTTTATGACTTGAAAGAGAGGATCCCTGCATCGGCCGAGCCAGAAGTGACCCTCCAGAAATTGAACCTTCAAAAGGCAGCAGTTTCCAGGCCTGGATTACACAGGAGTTCTTAGAATGGTGTTTTTCAAAATTTGAGATTGCATTGTGGTCCAGCATGGCTAAGAGTAATGTTGACTTGTTGATGAGAAAGTTGCTGCAGGAATATAAGGGCAGATTTCTTTTTATTTGGAATCAGGATGACTGCACCAACACAAAATTAAAAGTGGTTAATAAGCCAATTTTCCTTAAGGTCCAAAGTGTACTAGAAATTCTGGAAATACCAAGTGAAAAACACATTGTTGATAGATGACAGCAGATATAAGGCATCTGCCAACCAGCCGAACACAATGCCACGGTTCTATTGCGATAGCAATAGAACCGACATTCCGTGGATGGGGACGCCCCTTTTCGCACTCCCTATTTATTCAGCCTCTTTTCATTGTTTCGTCATCGGCGTTCTCTTGAGCTAGTTTTTTCCTTCTCCTCTGTCTTACCAGCTTCTCCTTCACTTCTCTACTGGATTGAATTTGCAGCTTTGCTTCGATCCAATCAGGCTTTACTTCTACCGAATCATTTTGTTAAGCTTTTTAGATCTGGAAGTTTTCCCTTTCCCTTCTATAGTCAAACCCTTTTTCTGTGATTTTTCCCTTTCATCTGGATCGAGTTGGGGCTCTGGCCTGTGGATTTGAGCGCTGGCAGGATGTTTGGGGGCATGGCATGGCTGCCGTGGTTGCTTCCCAAGTCTTCAGATGGCCAGGGTCTGCATGCTCTAGATAGAGTGCCTTTTTGCTGTCAATCCCTATCCGGTACCCTGTTGAGCTCGGAGAGAGGCGGATGATGTTCCTGATGCCACGCTATGCTGAGGCGACCACAACAGATTTCGTTTGATATAATTAGTACCAGAGATTTTTGTGCTAAGTGTAGTCTTTTTTTTTGCAGATCCCACTGTGGGATCAAAAACCTCTGATTGTTCTTATTTCGTCAGCTTTTTTTTATAGATGTGGGATCTGGGACTGAGTGATCTTGTCGGTGAACCAAGTAAATGGTTTTTCTGAGTTGCCAGAAGTTTTGGGGGCGACTCTTGTTTAGATGCAGCATCTTTTATTGCTTTCGGTTTTCGCAGGTCTGGAGGTCATCTTGGAATCGATTTGACATGGCGGCATCAGGAGCTCGACTTTGAATTGAATGCTCTTTGTGATGGCTTTCCCTCACACCGTGCTGGAAGTCGGTTTGATTTGCAAGCGCAGGATGCAGTTTGAGAGGAGATTAGTCAGCTCGAAGGTCATATAGTTCAAAAGCTTTGTGTACAACCGATTCGCTTAGAGGTTGTTGGTTATAATCATTTTCTTTCATTTCTATTCTTGTGATCCAAAGCAGTAAGTATGGTTTTTTGCGTTGGTTGTGCCTTGGTATTGATCTTATGCCTGTAAATAAAATCCTTCCTCAATCGATCCCTGGCTGCAAAGGTCACCGCCGATCACAACCGCTTCCACCACGCTTGGTTATTCTGATTTTTTGGAGGGATACTAGGAATTGGTTTCCCCTTGTTCTTTCCCTTTTTCGGGATACCGGGGTCTCCATTTCCCTACAAGTTTATTCCTTGGATTTTTCTAATGGTCATTTGCCTTCCTTTTATTCTTTGGATTTTGTCTTTGACATTTTCTATATCGCTTCTTTTTAAGCTTGTTGGTTCACGCCCCTTGAGTTCTTGGGATCGCTTCACATTGTTCCCCCGGTCGCTAGAGTATGGTTTCTTTAGCATTATTCTATCGCTAGCATTTTTTTCACGGTTTCTTCTCGGATTAACAATGGTGTTCTTTTTCGTTTCTGATCCTTTTCGACTACTATTGCATCTACATGCGCGCTATTCCAACGCCCTTTGACTAGGGGTGCCAAAATCAGAACATGCCAGGCAAGGCCAAGTCTTCACGTTGTTGGAATGCGGTTACATTTGGAATGCATTTAAGATATGCGCTTTTGATATGTTTCCCACTTCTTTGAAAGTCATCTTCGGGTGATGGTTTCTAACCTCGTTTGTTTCGCGGTATCCCTTTACGTTTGTTGGTTTGTCCATTATATGCATTTTTTCTAACCTCGTTGAGTTGTATGGCCCTTACATATGTTCGATGGTGCCGTAGATGCATCCATGTTTCTCTCGCTTCGATGCCCTTGAATTGTTCGACATTTGCATGTTGTTTTTATCATAATAATGATGGTTGGTATTTCATGGTTTTCGTCTGACTGTCTTTGCGTTAGGTTGCATGAACCACTATGGGTTGTGCACTTTTTTGGAAATCAAGTTTTTATAGATTGGAATGCCCCTCAAATGCATGTTTTGCCTCCTCTTAGCACTAGGGTGAATTTCATAGGTTGGCACAGTTAACATCGTGCTCAATTATTAGTGCGGCTCATTATGGTGGTTAATCATTGTACCGTCAACATTGGTTTGGTTGCATAATTCCTCAAATTCTTCTCTTTGTTTCTCCTTACCTCGAAATGGTTCCAATGTCCCATGGCCCCATTATCCTGACATCTGTAGTTCGCATTAACAAGGGGTGCTTGCTTCACGTAGTTTAATGAGCTATTATGTCAATTATAGTTTCTCATTTTCTCGACGTGGTTTCGTTGTGCCGTGATTGCTTTACATAGTTTCTTGAGTTGTTTGTCACTTTTGGATTTTGTTATATGGCGGTTTTAGGGTGATCCCTTTTGTTTTGAATTTTTCTCTAGTACCATCTAGTCGAACCCCTCTCTTTATTTCTTTAATTTTCTTTTGTTGGATTGCCACATTTGCAAGACCTTCTCCGTTTTTTCTCATTCCAGTGAACATGTTTGGGCATGGTGTTTTAATATTTGGCTAGGATTGGTGTGGTTTGGCTATAGGATGGTCTTGTATCCCTTCGCCCTTTCCTTCGGTAGGTCAAATATACTTCATATTCAGCAGCTTCCTTCGATATTTGTTCTTTGCTATGCTCATGTTACTTTAGTTGTTTCTCTTTGCTTTTTTCCTATTTGCTCTTTAGTCGTATTTGCGCCAATTATTCATCGTGCTCCACTTATATTTTTCATGGGTCCTTTTCCTCGTGCATACCACCTATTCTTCTAATCCTGTCAATGTTCTCTTTTTGCTTATGAGCATTTTTTGCTTCAAAAATCCGTCTTTTCTATTGGAATGTTCCTTGTGGCTTGCATGTCTATAGTTACTGGTGGTCTTGCATGTTTTCGGAGTTGTTTATGATCATTTACATTAGATAATGTGTCTAGGTTATGCTCTTGTTCAGCAAACATCTGGTGCGAATGGAAGGTTTCGGAGAATTTTATTGGTCCTCTTTCACAAGTTATGGGATTTACAGTTATTGCTAACTCGTATTATATCATTACGTGATTTGTTGGTTTGTTGAATTTTTTCGTGACAGATGGTCTACTCTCTTCATTCCTCGGCGTGCTTGTATTTTTCCATTTGGTACTATTTTCATTTGCCTCGTCACTTCCATTAGTTTTGTATTTCTCTATGATTTCTCGTCTTCTTTTTCCTATTTACTCCAATGACTCCATGACACTTTGTCCAGCTTCTAGTGCCTTTGCCCGCATACTCATTATTATATTTGGCTATGGTGTCAACAATTTTGGGTGCTCAATATTTTGGGTATCATGGTTGTTCCTTTGTATTGCCCTCACAGGTTCGTTCCAGATTGCAGGTTATGATCCATTCTGGTGGTCCCATGTGTTCTATGAATTTGTCAGTGCTTACTAATTTTTACTATACTTTTGTCTCATTGGCATGAGTTGTCCTAGTTTTCATTTTTTCTTATTTCGTTTTTGAGCATCTTTCTTCCTTGATTTATTGTGGTGTTTGGTTTCACTTGTCCTGACATGTTCCATTTACTCTCTCTATGTTGCTTTGTGCAAGGTTGTCGGCCAGCCCGTGATTCTTGATTGCCTTATGTAACCGCTTTGCTCCTTTACTCATTTTTCCCCTGTTCTTGATTGCCCTCTACATAGTTCCTTTCTGCGTTGAGACTTCTGCATGGTTTATGCCTATATTTGAGGCACTCTTTTTCTTCAGATGCATGAGCATAAGATCCATTTAGCATGGTTCTCGTATTTTGCATTTTTGTTTCTTTTGCACGTTCAGTTCACTTGCTTGGTTTCACTTATGTTTTGCTTCGCATGGATAACTGATCCCTTGGGCTATTTGCCCGTTGTTTCACTCGGTGTCTTTTGCACATTTTTTAGTCTGTTTTCTCACAGTTGCACAATTGTCCCTTTTGTTTTAAGTTACTCCGCTTCATTGCTTGATGTCCTTATTCCAGTTATTTCCATCCACTTGCCAGTGCTTCATCCTCTCGATTTGTTTTTTATCCAAGTTTGCTCATTTTGTTTTTCCGTGATTTCCATTTTTTCCACGTATTTTTTGCCTTTATTTCGGTTTGTTCAAGTTTGTCAATAGGTTTGTTTGTTTTTGAGGCATTTTTACTTTTGTCATTTGGGTATTTTTTTGCCCTTCTTTACTCTGATTTTTATGTTTCTGTGTTTTTCGCATTGACCCTTTGTTATCTCCGTTTTAGATTTGTTTCACTTGCTCCATATGACACATTAGCCTCATCTGTGCATTCTGTTTCATTTTGTTCCACTGATCCTTGTGGACTCGTTTCTCCCCCTTTTTTTTTATTCCACATTTTCAATTTATTCTATGAGATTTGACTTGCTCCATTATGGGTTGGTTGTGCTTATTTTTACTTTATGCTTCTCATTATATGGCTCTATTCGAGTATGTATGCATTGTTCCCTTCATTAATTTCCTTTGGCTTGTTGTTTTGTTCAACTCTGATGATACTATTACTCCTTTAGTTGCGTCAGTTCCTTCTTCGATTTCTTTGTCTTCTTGCTCCTTGTTTATTGCTAGTTAGGATAGTTCGGATTTATGAATCTTTGTTAGTATAGTATTTATTAGTGCATTAGTCATTGCCATCATTACTCTGTTGATGTCGTCATGTTTATGGCTCTGTTGGTTGTTGTTCCATGAGTTCCTTTTCTCATCTCTTACTGCTCTATTCCATCTTCTATTTTCATGCTCCTCTTCCATCTTTCACGGCATTGGTTCTCTTATGTCCTTCATGTATGCATCCCATTCTTCGGATTCCGGCTTTACCTGCTCATTCTGCTTCTCTTGGCTCCTTACGTCTCTGCTTTCCCTTTCGCTCCATTTTCCTTAGTTTGCTCTTTCTTCCTTTTTTCTCTATTTGCTTTGGTTGCTCTTTTGTTCAAGATGAACCTTTCCCAGTACTCGGGAACTCCTTCCTTGCCCCTTCTTCTTGTTTGTCCTATTGCTCGTTTATCTTTTTTATCTCATTATCCCCTCTTATCTCTTTCATCTCATCTGTTCCTTTGATATCTTGTATTCTATTCATCCTATATTGTTCTATCTATGATTTCATTTGTTCCATTCGCTTGACCTAGTCTGCTCATCCTCCTTTATCTGGATTCATCCCCTCTGTACCTTCACACTTGTGGCCGTTCCGCTTTTGCCATCAGCCTTATTTGTGTATTCTCTTTCATGTTATTCCGGTTGACCCTTGGTAGGCCTCATTTCTCCCTTCTCATCGAACATATTTCATTTTGGCTTCTTTTCTTTCTTTGTCTAGGATGAGATTTGTTCCTCTTCTATCGGCGGACATAGATGTTGTCATAGGACCCATCCTAGGAATGCCACGGTTCTATTGCGATAGCAATAGAACCGACATTCCTTGGATGGGGACGCCCCTTTTCGTACTCCCTATTTATTCAGCCTCTTTTCATTGTGTCGTCACCCGTTCTCTTGAGCTAGTTTTTCCTTCTCCTCTGTCTTACCAGCTCTCTTACCCTCCCTCCCTTGATAGTTTGTCTACATCAGGCCCGTATCCGTGTTTTTTCTTTTTCCCATTATCCCTTTCCATTTCTTTTTCCTTTTTAGTCCGTTAACCATCTCATCTTTGTTTTCCACATTTTGGGTCGCCTGCAGATCCTCTAAATCTTCCATGGTTTCCGTTCTATGTTTTTTATAATACATATATTCTTATCATTTCATTCTTATGATCTCTTTCTTTCTCGGCATAGATGTGGCCTCCGTGACTAAATGATTGTTCATTTTTCTCTCGGATAGTATTTATTATTCATTTCCACAGGCGTGTTGTTCCGTCTATTTTGTGGCTCGTGGTGACAATTTTGTTTGCATTGTTTCTTTTTCTCGCATTGGCATTGTAGCCTTCGAGAAAGTATTTATTTATTTTCCATTTATCTTGATAGCCACGGTTCTATTGGCGACAAAGAATCAACCGACATTCCTGGATGGGGACGCCCTTTGTCACTCCTCCTATTTATTCAGCCTCTCTTCATCGTTCTATCATCGGCGTTCTCTTGAGCTAGATTTCTCCTTCTTCTCTATCCTATCAGTTTCCCTCATCCTCCTTCCCTTGATGGTTTTTCATTTGATCGTGTTAGTTATTTCTTTTTCTATGTCCTTTAAATTTGCATTCTTTATTTCCTCAGCATGGCTTTTGTAGCCTTTTTGAGGCATACTTATTGGTTTACTCTTTCTCGGCATGGCTCTAGTATTTTATTTATTCATTCATGTTTTTCTCGATTGTGGCTTTGTAGCTTCCGAAGTCAATATTTATTATTCATGTTTCTCTCGGGCGTAAACAAGGTTTGCCTAGAGATCATATTTGTTATTTTTTTCTGTGGCGTTGTAGCCTCCGAGGCAGCACTAATCGGTTGTTTTTTCCCGTGATGGTCATTCCGCGGACGGTTCCCGATTGGTCGGTTGTTATTTCTTTTCGGCGGGCCTCGAGCCTCCGAGTCTTCTTGCCTATGGCATCTAACTCATTGATGGGTTATTTTTCTTTCAGCCTTGATTCTGCAGGATTGTTTAAGGCTTTGTGGTTGCCATAGTGCATGGGGTCGTGCTTTAATTATTTGCTTGGGTTTCCTCAAAAACCCAAGAAGGCGTGGTTCTTCTTCCCGATGAGGAGCAGTCACCAGGTCTTCTTACCTTTGCATCGACCAAGTGGCGGATTAAACCATTTTTTATGTCGTATTCTTCAGTTTCATCATGCTCTCGATGATTGTCTAGTTTTGGAGCATTTAAAGTTCATATTTCCAAATTTATCTATCCCTAGTGAGGGATCCATTTGTACTCAATGTTTTACAAAGCTCAATGAGAACACCACTTCACTTCGGCCGACATAGATGTTGTCATAGGATCCATCCTAGGAACGATATGTCCAAATAGTTTTGCTCCCGACAGGTTGGATTCCAATTTCCTTTTGGAGCAACTCAAACCATGGCTGGAGGGACTTCTGGCTGCAGAAAGTGTGCCAGCTTATGTGAAGGAACATCAAATGTGGAACATGTGGGATTCTGAAGAGTCGCGCAACTGCATGAAAATGCTCGACAAGTATTTTCATAAATGAATCTTGTAAAACTCTTTGAAAGTCAATATAAGTAAAAAAATTTCTATGATATGTGTTGTACTTTTTCAATTTAAAATATTTGAATGGATTGTGAGCAACTGTTCTCATGTGTGTTTAGAACTAGAGATGATAGAGTTTTGGCAGTCCCTGTCTATCTAAAGCCAAATACACATCTGGAAGTGGTGCTGAGTGGAACTGAAACTGTCGTGATTAGCTCCACCGACATCAAAATTTTGGAAGTCGATACGCAGCGATTGGTTCAATGATCAATTGATCCTCCTCTTCTCAAGGTGATACTTTCATCGATTTGTGATCATCCGGGATTGTGCCATCATATGCATATGTTTGCAGATACATGGAATACTACTTGATGCTCCAAGGAATGAGCCATCCCTTTCATTTCTTTGACCCTCTTTTTCACTCGACATTGTCCAAGGACACAAATAGTTACAAAACAATAAAGAAACATGTGAATCTGGATAAGTGCGATTATATGTTTTTGCCCACGCTTGTGATGGACATCACTAGACCACAATTTTCGATTGTAAGCCACGCGTGTCTCGCATATGACTCTAGATATAAACCGGGGATATATCACTTTGATAGCTTCGGGCTTGCATGGCGTAAGCACATATTGAGAGGTTAGTGCTTGCTCTCGGAGATTTTGTTGTGGCACAATGACAACAAACTTTGAATGGAGTTCCTCGAATTGCTTGGACACAATAATTTCAGCTTTACAACCTCGGATGTTGTAAAAATTTCTAGAACGCCTCTTCAAACCGATGGTCATTCATGGCCCCGCCATATGTTCGTTTATGCACAAATTTGTGAGGGGGTACTTGAAAGGAGTGAATATATTGTTGCCCCGATCTAGTAAGTCAACTCAAATGTAGCAGACAAACCAAACTCCGTTATTGACAAAGTGTGGTTAATCGGTTGCGGGTTGTGGACATTTCGCACCTGGGATCTAGTTGATGTTAGAGTGTTCATGCTTGAAGTTTTAAGATTAGAAGCAACAAAAGCCGAACCCAGAGAGGAACATATGTATTGGGAAGTATGTAGGTGCATGAGTCACCTCGACTTTAAATCATCAGATATCTTTCTTATGTACATAATTGTTATTGTAACCTCGATTCATTTGAATGAAAATTCATATTCAATTCATCTCACAAACAAAGGAATCAAGTGTTCAAAAGAATTCAAATCTTTAAAAGAAATCAAGACAAACTCATTTTCACAGCTGAAGCACAAAACTTCACATGAGTTCTGAAAACTACAGAATGTTTTTACATTTCATCATCATCAGAAAGAACTTCGGGTAAATTCTGTAAAATTTTTTCCTCATCTAAAGGATCCAGCCTATATACAGTCCTGTTTTGATGTTTAGTTGGTGGCATGTGAAGTCTGATTGCACAGATCTGTGTTGTGAATACTATGCCTAAGGCATCTTTACTGCAAAGATCATAGCTGACGGTTGATCTTGCGCCCTTCTTGTAATACATACCTTCTATGACACTATCACCGGCGAGGCCATACTATATATCATTAAACAGATCACAAAGAGAGCTTTCTAACGCATCAAATTTCATCCAAAACGGACTCCTGGATCAAAAGTTATGATTAAAACCGTATTCATAAAAAATTTGAACTTTCTGACGAAATATCTGACGATTTTTCTGACGAATCTCATGACGATATGTTTGACGAAATGCCAGACGATATGTTTGACGAAAAAAGTGACGAAAATTTCTGACCTAAAAACTGACGTTTCACCTGACGAAACTTTTGACGAATAGTTTTTTACGAATAGCCTGACGATATATTTGACGCAGGATCTGACGAATAATCTGACGATTGATGTGACGAACGTTCTGATGCAAAATCGTCAAAAAATACGTCAGAGAGTTATTCGTCAGTATTTTCATCAGTATAAACATCAAGTCAAATCTTTTTAGACAGTCTGACGATTTTTCTGACGCCTAACAGTCATTCTCTTGTAGTGACAGTAACTTTTTTTTCATTTCTATTTTGTTTGAGGACGAAGACCCTTAACTTTATTTTGTGTTACTTTGCTTTTCCAGTTCTTGCCTCAAGATAGGGTGTATGAATTTGCTAAAATGTCCTCTATCCAGCATCTTGAGGAACCTGAGAAGGTCGCTTTTGGAGATCCAGTATCGCATTTAACACCATGTTACACTTAAGAAATATAGCCGGGGACATAAAACAACATCAAGCAAAGAGGGTTTGAAATTTTGCGATCACTTCTTACTTGCTCTTGACTATGTATTCTCAGACATTATTTACATTTGTTTGTAGATTGTGGCTCAACTTGATAGTACTCCAGTTCGTGGGGAAGCAGAGAATCTACATGCATGGATGTCAAAGCTATGTGTGCATAGAAGTACATCTGCATTAGTGTACATCTTTGCATCAAGTAATTTACATTGAACTATATGTCAAATAAATTATGTAGATGAAGCATTACAGTAACTTTTTTTCATTTCTATTTTGTTTGAGGATGAAGACTCTTGACTTTATTTTGTGTTACTTTGCTTTTCCAGTTCTTGCCTCAAGATAGCGTGGTGTGAATTTGCAAATGCCAATGCCCCTTCCCGAACTCGGTTCCCTATCCGTAGATTGAATCTATCGTTCAAGTAACCTCGCCCGGCAGGTTCAAAAGAATCCAAGATCGATCCGAGAGAACTTATCAAACGCTGAAAATGTCTGCGCTGGTCGACCTTGTAGAAACCCAATTGTTTTGTCATTCCGGGCAAGCACAAAGGCTCAGGAATGGAGATTCGACTTCGTCATGTCGCCTAGAATGGCAAAAATTACCCTAGGGACCAAGTTACATGGTCATTTTTGGCAATGAAAGAAACACGAACCCTCTACATGGCGGTATTCTGACCACCTCTTAGGCCAATTGACTACTTAACGTGTTGGACATGAGCTACGTTGGTGCTTCTTGGAGAAGGGATGGTCTTACGCCTGGCTAAACTTGGTCTCCGGTAATATTGAAGTTTTGAGTCCATTGGCGAGTCAATTCACAGTGCAGGTGGGAGAGTTGCCCATCCATGGCGAGGGGCCTTGGGGGAGGACTTTGGGGGGCGGGCGCCCGGGGGAAGGTTTAAGGGCCCATCTTCCAGCGCCAACACCCTTCCTGTATCCGATGACATTGTGCAAGATCCACGATTGGATCGATGAGGATATGCCTCCGAAACATAAACCTTGTGTGTTGCTAGGTTATTGAAGGGTTTACGTTATGGAGATCGAGTTTTAGTGGTTGCACTTGGGACATGGTGAAAGCTGCAGATTGAAAACACGAAGCGAATAGGAATTGATCTAAATGGGATTTGGATTTATCCTCATCCCGGTGTGGCAATTAGAAGTCAAGAGCCTTTGCAAAAGAGCAAAATTGTTTGGGATCATTCGGGATGGCCAATAGATCCAAACTCGTTATTTTTAGTTGCCATGGCTCAAGATACATATTTAGAAAAGGTGCACCTAGTTATCAAAGAAAATGACGACGTTTTGGCCTTTCAAAGGTAAACCCTACAATAACCTAGGTACATATAGGGTTTACTTTTCGGAGGCCAAAACATGGTCGTTTTTTAGGATAACTAAGTGCATCTTTTCTAAACATAAATGCGGAGCCATGGGAACTGAAATAACAAAGTTTGGATCTGTTGGGCATCCCGAATGATCCCAAATAATTTTGCTACTGCAAAACGCGCTCTTGTTTTCTAATTGCCACATTGGGAGGAGGATAAATCCAAACCCCATTCCCTCAGTTCCTATTGCTTCGTGTTTTCAATTGCAGCTTCTCGACCATGTCCCATGTGCAACCAACTAAAACTCGGCCTCCATAATGTAAACCCTTCAATAACCTAGCAACGCACAGGGTTTATGTTTTAGAGGCCATATCCTAGTCAGATTCGGCCAGAATCTTGCATAATGTCATGACGTAGAGGGAGGGTGTTGATGCCAAAAGACGGACCCTTAAAACCTTCCGGAAGCAGTTCGTCCCAAAGGTCCTCTCTCGAGGCCCCCGCCACCGACGGGCAATTCTCCCACTCGGGAATCCCGTGGAACTCGACTCGCCAATGGACTCAAAAGTCGACATTACCTCGGGACTTTGAGAATTTTTTATCCACTTTGAACTTCGGTTTTCTCCATCATTCGGTTCCAAATTAGGCCAAGCTTTTTTCCCACATATTGCTACAACTTTTTCCTCGATAGTATATCAAAAATCATCCAAAAAATGCTGGTAAAACTTGTAATATCATCGTTTGAGCATGTAGACCTTTTTTTGTCTCAAGAAAGTGCACTGGCCAAATTTTCTTCCAACTTTGAACTCGATTTTCTTAGACATTCCAGATCCAAATTGAGCCAAATCGTGTCGTGGGCCAAAGAAGAGCACGCCTTCTCCAAGAAGTGCCAAAATAGGTCATGTCCAACATGCTCGCAGTCCATTGGCGTAGGTGGTGCCTGCAGGATACTGCCTGCTCGCCTTACCTTGTCGACTATAGGCTCAAAACATGCCTCTAGGCTCGATGCCACCTTGGCTTAAACATGACAAGTGACTCAAGCATGCCACATAGGCTCACACATGCCACCTTGGCTCAAACATGCCACATAGGCTCAAATATGCCACATAGGCTCAAACATGTCACCTTGGCTCAAACTGGACACGTGGCTTAAACATGCCACATAGGCTTAAACATGCCACCGTGGCGGCCTTAGGCTCAAACATGCCACATAGGCTCAAACATGCCATCATGGCCCAAATCGACGTGGCCCAAACATGCCATCTTAGCTCAAACATGCCACATAGTATCAAACATGCCACTAGGCTCAACACATGATACGTGGCTCAAACATGATATGTGGCTCAACACATGCCACTAGGGTCATAAAAATGCTCTTTGAAATGATTTACTTTTTTGAAAGGATGAAATATAATTTTGTGGTTTTCTATGGGTTGAAATGTTGTGCGCCTAGGCTCAAGCATGTCCTTGGGCTCGAACATGCCACCTTGGCTCAAGCATGCCACGCACGCAAATATGTTACATTGGCTCAAACATGCCATATAGTCTCAAACATGCCACCTCGGCTCAAAGACGCCACATAGGGCATTGCCCCTAGGGTCAAACATGCTACATAGGCTCAAACATGACACATGGCTCAAACATGCCCCTAGGCTCAAAACATGCCACTTGGGTCATAAAAATGGGCTTTCAAATGTTTTTTTTTTTGGATGAAATATGACTTCCTATGTTTTTTTTATGGTTGAAATGTTGTGCGGCAAGATTCAAACATCCCCCCCTAGACTAGGATTTGTCACATTGGCCATAACATGACACGTGGCTCAAACATGCCACATAGGCTCAAATGTGAAATGCATCTCAAACACGCTTCTAGGCAAAATATGACACGTGGCCCAAACGTGCACCTAGACTTTAACATGCCCCTAGGCTAGAACATGTCACCTTCGCTCAAATATGACATGTGGCTAAAACATGCCACTAGGGCCATAAAAAAGCTCTTTCAAATGATTTTTATTTGGGATGAAATATGAATTTTGTATATATTTTTTTTTAATGATTGAAATGTTGTGCCCCTAGGCTCAAACATGCCCCTAGACTAAAACATGCCACCTTGGCTCAAATACGACCCGTGGCTCTTTTAAATGATTTATTTTTTTTAGGGATGGAATATGATTTCATATGTTTTTTCTATGGTTGCAATGTTGTGCCCCTAGGCTCAAACATGCCCCTAGGCTACAATATGTCACCTTGGTTCAAACATGCCATGCCACATAGGCTCAAACGTGACATGTGGCTCAAACATGCCACAGTCTCAAACATTAAACACGGCCAGATTCAATGGCCGCGATGAGCAACTGAGATTGTAATCCAAGTCTTGTGATCCTATTGGCCTTAAGTTAATGGCCAAGATTAACAACCCAAATTTGATCCCTGCATTGTATTTTTTTATGCCGCTTCTATCTCCCTCCTTTCCCGCTTCTAATCTCTGCTTCCTTTTCTGAGTTGCAAAGGGCATGATTTGCAAAGGCAATGGCATAATTTGTTAAATTAGTGGCATTTAAAGTTCGATTTGCTAGGTAAGAAGTTTTAGTCTAAGAACAAAACAAACAAAGGAACCAGAGATTTACCAATTAGGAGCCAACTTTTTTAGTTGTTTATCCAATGCATGGATGGCCGTTAGATCAAAGACAAATCAAGGGCTTGGATGTCGATCCATGCCCTTCTATCTCATTGGCCGTCTCTTTTTGGCAGAAATCTATGGCGCCTTGGCGGGAACAGACAGTTCATTGGCGCCCAGATCATTCATCTGTCGCAGATGATCCCGCCCAGATCATTCATTTGCGCCATGATCTTGCCCTGATTGGCCACCGTAGGGCTGTGCATGAAGTACGCCGGAGGCAAATCCGGATAAGCCAGAGGCCACATCTTTCAATCCTAGCGCCGATAGGGCTTGCGAGGCCACATCTAGAGCCAGCGATGAAGAAGATGGCATGCCTTGCAAGAAGCTCCGTCTTACTAGAGAACAATCCGCTCTGCTCGAGGAAAGCTTTAAAGAGCACAGCACTCTCAATCCGGTAGGTCCTCATCCTGTTTCCGATTTGGGATTTTTTCTGGTATGAAAATTGTCTGTTCAGTTTCTCACCCTATCTCCGAATTCTTCTTCTTAGCAGAAGCAAAAGAATGCACTGGCTAAACAGCTCAATTTGAAACCCAGACAAGTAGAAGTGTGGTTCCAAAGCCATAGAGCAAGGTGAGAAATGAATCTGAACTAAGTTTTTTGCGAAGTTTATAGAAGAAAAGTTATTGTGTATGTATCTGAGAAGGTTTCTAAAGATTTGTGGGTTTTTTTTTATCAGGACCAAGCTGAAACAGACTGAAATTGACTGTGAGCTGCTGAAGACATGCTGCTGAAGAGAAAACAGGAGGTTGCAGAAGGAACTGCAGGAGTTGAGGGCCATAAAAGTGCCTCCTCCATGTGTAATTGCACAGGATTTTTTCATGCCCTTGCGTGCTGCAACACTTACCAGTCATTCATTCATTTCTGCAGTCTTTTCAATCTGTCAAATAATTCATTCATTCAAAATCATCCCAACTCTGAGAAACATTCTTATTGTTCTTACACAGTCTCATGCTTCCAGATTTCTTCTATCCTCAAAGACTGCACTATTAATCCCTTTTTTATTTTTGCAGATTCATGCATCATTCATGCATCGGATTTATGCATACTTGGCTCTTCTGCCTTCGACTTTCCCTATTTGATTCACAAGTTGAATCAAATGTATAGCAGTGTTGTGTGGTGATCGGTCCAGCAGCAGATAATTACAGACATTTCTTAAGAAGAATCCAATCTTAAGAATCTAATGCAGTACTTATGTATATCATATGTATATTCCCAAATCGGATGTGTAGATTACAGAGTTTGGCTCTGTAAATGCTGATTTTAAGGTTGAAATCCATGGAAATGATGGAGCCAATGAGAGTTTTCTTAAATTTGTGGAGTATTTTATCTCGATCTTGGCTGTGATAGAAAAGTTCAAAAAGAATGGTAAACAAAACACCACTGGCCTGAAAATAACAATTATATCAGAGCTAAAAACAACTTTAATAAGATTCCAACAATCATGAAAGTAATAAAACAATGCTTAAAGACCATAGTTAATTTTAGATATTATGGTAAAAAATAATACAATTTTCAAATTTTCAACATATTGTTTTTTTTTAATGCCATGTCATTTAACCATAAACAACACTTAAAAATATTAATTTGACATGTTGTTTCTTGAAAATTCTATAAAACCACATGTGCATTTTATGTAAAATAATAAAGGCACCACCTATTTTTGAAAAAATACATTGCTTCTCAAAACCACATATCATTTTTTGAAGAACCAACACTTGAAAACAACATAATTAAAAGAAAAATCAGAAAACTACGATAGTTTTTAGCAAAAAGTCGGACAAAAATCCTATACATGGTTTTTAGTGTTGCTTTTGGCAAAACAACAGGTTAAAAAACAACATGTGGACCTTTTAAATTTTATTACGAACCACATGTCTAATTTTGAAGAAAGCAAACGCTTTGAAAACTACATCTACTTTTAAACCAAATACAGAAATATATCGTTAATTTCTACGTGTGTAGATAATTTTGACAAAACTCTATCGTAGACTTTTTGGCAACAAAAACTACATGTATAAAATTTTGCTAAAAACTACACGTCATTTCTAGCAAATCCGGGATAAAAAACAACACGTAATTTTTTGGTGTTGTTTCTTTTGCAAAAAGACACCGAAAACAACATGTGGACCAGTTTTGGGGTGGTAGTGCATGCCCACACTCATCATATTCACTGCATCGAGCACCTTAAGGCTGTGTACATTACCACACACCACACCACACCCCACCACACACCACACTATTCACCACACACCATATACCATACACCATACATCACATACACCACACCATTCACCCACACCACACACCATACACCATACACCATACACCATTCACCATCATTTACACCACACCACACCATTACACCACACATCACATCACATCACTTTTATCCTATTCCGTCTGAAATAAAGAAATCGCCTAGCACGCTCTCATAAACATTTATGAAATTCGTACACCCGGATAATAATTACATTCCTCTTCTAATCGTTAGAAAAGGATTTGGGTCCTAAATCACGTTCATGCATCGATTTTTGGCGTTCCATTCTCAATTGAACAAGTTCATTCGGCAACATGGTAGGAGGGATGTTCAGATCACTACGGCTATTGTAGAGGGTGGCGAGGAGGGCATTCGCACATGTTAAGCGGGGCTCGTGACCAATCTCTGAAGGTGGAAATCGTAAAATCCACCTTCTTTTCGATTTCAAATCCAACCTAAAGGCATACAAATTTGGATGTTGGGCCTTCAATGGCTATGCTTGGGGTCGATTGACAGAAGTGAGCTCTTAGACAAGGTCCATGAGCTTATGTTTTTATCTTCTAGCGGGCACCGGGTTTATTTGTTCTCGTCGCTTGTCCGCCTGGACATTTCACCCAATGGCGGGGAATGCCCCGGTAAGGTTTGCGTTCTTACCACCGGGGATCACGAGGAAGCAGCGACAAACCTCATCTGTTAAATTCCCGGGATGACTACGTAAAGCTTAGATGCTTTAGTGCGTAAAACAATAATTTTGGATGCACCCGGTTCTCGAGCCGATCATACCAAATTTTCACATTTGCTTAGGAAGTACATGTAAATTTAGTTCAGTGCACGAGCTTTCAATGGAAAGCCAAATTTTGTAAAGCCAAATTTTGTAAGATCCTTTTTTAATATATTATACTTTCCAACAGAGCCGTGCTTGAACGACAAAAAATTGTCTTTATTCAACAAAAAATTTGTATCTTAGGATCGCTTAGTTATCATTCTCAAATATTTTTAGACTGCATACACACCGATAAAGAGTATCACTAATTGCCATGTTCTAACATTCCAAACATTAAATATTGCATTTCGGACTAGAGTCAACTACACACTATTTACATGTCGCATACAAATTGCATCACAATCATCAGACAACACAATAACCACCACATGCACCACCACACTAAGCACCATAACTAAGAAAACATGAATATGCGAAATAAACTAACCCGTGATTCCTCCGGATAGTGGGCAAGATGTTCTTCTTACACTTCTCTCCAATCTTCTAGTTCTAACATCCTTTTGTGGTAGGAGACACTCACGTGTTCTCAATCCAAAAATTTTGAATCTTTTCTATATGTTCATCCGAAATTGCATCGAATCTTTTTAGCCCTCTTGTAAGAAACCCATTTTCCACCATTGTGTCGATCTCTTCCTCTTTTTCTTTGCCTTTTGCGGGGTTTCTTGGGTGAACACCTCATACCTTTCCAAGATCTCGCCGGGCTGATTTTGTCACTTGTTTCAGAATGACGTACGGCAGTCTGCATATTGCAAGGCTGCTATTCTTGGTCGCTGGGGTAGCCATTGCTGGTAGAGAGTTTGGATACCGCATGGAGTTCCGTGAGGCTCTTTATAACGATGCTCTTGGCTTCCAAACTCCTTTAATTCTCCACCTATGAATTTTTCCAATGTTTTATCCCTCAAAACTCAAGTAAAATTTCTTTCTTCGTATATCCTCCATTCTTTTGGTCTCGTTTTATGGAAAGACATTAGCAAATTAAGGACAACACGGGCGCATTGCTTGCACTTTTGATGAACCGGATCCTTATGCCAACCCCGCATAAGCTCCAATTTTTCTTCTCTTCTTCTTTTCCTCTCAAGGCTTTTTCTTCAACATTTCTTGTTCCTTGGTTCTTCTTTTCGCTTTTCCTCCGTCGAAAATGCCGGCTCAGGACGAGATTACCTCATTGACATCCATATCCACAATGGATTGGAGCTTGCAGCAGGGAGGGAGCCAAAGAACAGGACGAAGGCAAAGAACAGGAAGGGGCCAAAGAATAGGAATTTGAATTTTAGTTTTTGAAATTAGAATTTCCCCCACAAATTGGGACTCCATTCTTAAATAACGGCAGCTGAGCGGTGCCATAATTATACTTTCATACCACAAAAGTGGTGGATGTACGCCACATTTTGGGGGGACAGGGGGGACAGCCGAATTGGAACATCACAGCGTGCTTTCACCCGTCGTGGCCTGCAAAAAACAAAGGGCCCTTGATCTGGCATAAAAGGAGGAATATTCTTCCCATCGAGGGCCTTGCAAAATGAAAACATCCCATTAAGTATATAATAGAAAAGTGATTAGACTGAACAAGACCTCGTAATTGTAAGCAATATAGATCAAATCTTTGTTACCACAAATGTATATGAATATTAACAAGACCTTACATTGATTCCTTGGCAATAGTCCTATCATTCATCTTAACAATATAGAACTTTGAACATTTGCCTTTAGAATTGAGGCATATATTTTAAGGCATTTTGCCCTTAGACAATGGAAGTCTATATTATAGTCATTGATGGCTCCCATGTTCGAGTTCACATATTAGAGTTTGCAAAAATCAATAGTCTAATGCTTGACTTAAAGAAAAAATAAATACCTGCTCTTATGCAAATTCTCATGTTAACACAAGGCATGATTGTAAGTTTCCAAATAGACTCTAATAGACTAGAATAGTAAAATGACTATAATAGTATGGTTGGGATTTAAACACAATAGAATGTTGCTATTGTCTATGATGCATTTGAGGACGATTGCTGGCTAGATAAGAAGGTTCTTTTAAAGAATATTTCAATAGTGTAATTGGGTTCAAAACTCACGACATAAAAGCAGATAATTAATTGAACCTTAATAATTGTTGCCTTATCATTTACATGTTTTTGGCTTATGCCCAGCAACGCTGGGCATCTTAACCAGTTATAGAATTGAAAATATAGATTCAATAGAAAAAACAAGCATGTTAGCTCCTTGGCCCTCTTTGATTGCATTGGTTAAAGCATTCTTACTAAGATATTGAATTATTTTGTTAGCGGTTGGAGTCTCGATATTTCATAATCTAAAACCTTAGGCAAACATGTATGAGATGAGTCCTTTTATTTGATATCTCGGAACCTTAGAGTCCTTTTATTTGATATCTCGCCTTAGGCGAACTTGTATTTTATATTTTAAAATCGTAGGCGCTCGCAATCATAACTGACCATGATCAAAACTAGAGGTGCCCAGAGGCACTAATATACGATCTGAACCATAGGATGGATGGATCAGACGACTGTGATAGTCCAGGGCACACTTTGCTTAGAATATGTAGTCGAGCATACTTTTGTATACATCTATCTCTAATGTCATTAGACAAAGCAATTGGACATAATTATATAGACTTTGCTTATGAGGACATATACTTTTTCGAGTTCATAAATGTTATATACGCCTTATGGGGGCCAGTGCATCTCAAGGGGAACGTTCCTCTTCATGAATGTGCCTTTTTTCTACGTGAGCATAACATTCTTGGTGATGGTCTTACTACGAATTTCTCTTCCTATGCATCCCAAAATGGGAGAACGTCAACCTCCTTTGGAGAATGTGGAGAGGCAGAATGGTTTCATCTTCAACTAGTCAAAGATGAAAGGCTTACCTAGAGCGTAGGAACCATTCAAAACATGACGTGTTTGGTGGGGAGTAAAAAAACAAACAAGATGTAGAAAATCCTAAAAATTTATGTAGAAAATAGAATATTATAGAGCAAATATGCTATGATAAAGGACGCGTACATGTTTGTGATGGTAGGTCTAAAGTAAAGTACCTATTTTAGTTCTATTTTTCAAATTGGAGATGGACTGAATACCTTCCAAAGTTGGATATGGGATGAATGAAGTATTTTTTTAATATTTTCAACCAGGCATGAGAAGCTGCTAGAAAGCAACGTTTACTTTTTAGCTCTACTTTTCAAATTGGAGATGGACTGAATACCTTCCAAAGTTGGACATGGGATGAATGAAGTATTTTTTAAAAAATTTTCAATCAGGCATGAGAAGCCTCTAGAAAGCAGCGTTTACTGTACATAAGACAATTAAAAGCAATCAAGCCTGGCCCAAAGGAGGCAAGACGTTAAACGAGATCTATAGTAGTGATAAAATACGAGGGTGTGGTGTAATAAAATGATGATATGATGATGATGAATTTTAATGTCAACGGAAAGCCAGCTTATGGGACAATTAACGTAGATAAGTGATAAGATAAGATGACGAAAGCTCGTAGCTTATGGGACACTTAACGTAGATAAATGATAACTAGATAAGATAAAGATAAGGTATGATAGGTTCTTTTACGTCCACGATGATGACCAATGAGGCGAGGGGACGAGTAAATGCAGAGGGCGAGAGGCAAGGAAGAAAGGTTCAGCGAGGGGTAAAAGTTTTAAAAGTGAGGTAGGATAGGACAAGAATATATAAGGGAAAAAAAAAAGGAAGAAGCCTATAGAGTTGACAATGTTATGGGAAGAGCAGGTCTAACGGGGAAGGAACTTATGGGGGCACTAACACTTAGGCTATAAGTTATAAATACAGAAAAGCTCTTCAGTTGAGTTCAGAAGCGAGCAAAACCTCGAGCAGATCCGGCAATCTGAGAAAGCTTACTTAAATTTTGCAAGCAAGATGAAGGCGAGAGTAGCAGCGATTTTGCTGATGCAGGTTCTGGTGGTGGTGTCGCTGGCGAGGGTAGAGGGCAAGGAGCCGTTCAAAAAAATAAGCCTGAAGCTGTGGTTTTACGACAAGATCACGTCTCCGAATGCAACAGGGGTTCGAGTTGCAGGCCCAAACGGGGATACGAGCACGACCCAGTTCGGGTCTCTGTTTGTGATCGACAACCAGATCTTCGACGGCCCCAATTTCACGACGGCCAACGAGATCGGGCGAGCCAAAGGGACCTTCATGATCGCTGCAGTCGATGCCTCCCATGCGTTTTTGGTGTTCAGCGCCGTGCTTCAGACCAAGAAATACAACGGCACAATCGCCTTCCAAGGCACTGACAAATCCGTCGGCTCCAAACAATCCAAGGAAATCGCCATTGTCGGTGGCACCGGAGATTTCCGCGCTGCTATTGGTTTCGCTAATTACACCACTACCTACCTCAACATTCCTGATAGCGTTGCTCGCTTCAATTGCCACATCGTTGTTCCTTCCTTTTGATTTCGGCCAGATCTGTTCCTTTTCCTTTTGATTTCGGCCATGATTCAACAGTTCTATAGTTTGTCTAATTTGCTAATTTCTCATAGACCATAGGTCAGTTGGCCTTCCTGAACGGTAAAATATACTTCCTTCCTTAGTGGCCCCATGAACGGTAAAATATACTTCCTTCCTTCCTTCCTTATTGTTATTGCTGTTGCTGTTCCCGGGCACTCTCTCTTTCATGTAACAAGCTTTAAGTTGTGACACTTTGTTACTTATTTATCAATAACGGACTGTTGAATTGTGGAACCCTTTTGGCTTGTTTTCTCTTTTTCTTTTCTTTTCTTTTACTTTGCTTTATTGTTCACCTAGTTGTTTGAAATGCTCATGCCCCACCATCATAAGTTGCGCCATACTTCAATAATCTTTTATGCTAACATGTCAATTTCTTCCCAATGTACTTATCCATTTGTTCATAGAAATCCAACTTAAGTGTTCTAGGGACCGTCCAAGATGCATGGGGAGGGCCACTACTCTGATTAGAGGGAGAGAATATAGTTTTCACTAAGACAACATGTCTTTCACATGTATTATCGTTCAAAAAACAATGATTTAAAGGTCCAATATCTATCAAAGACTAACATTTAACCCCATCCTGTGAACCCTTAACTATGCTAAAAACGCAAGGCAGATAAGAAGCAAGTTGATTGTACAGGCTAGCATGAATAAATTGAATTGAGCCCTAGCTTAATGTCCATAAAAAAAAAAAAAGATCTCAAATTCATGCCAGGTTAACATGAACAAGCACCTAGGTATGAACAAGCACCTAGGTTAATGTTCACTCACTACAAAAGATCTGATATGATCTTAAAGCAAAGAGGATTGGATTAATTAAAATAATAACCATAGCAACAATGATGATATGTTGTGTACGCCGCCATTACAAATGGGAAGGACGAGAGATAAAGACATATACTCTACTACTTTGGACCTTTAGGTGTACATCTTGTTTTGAATATTTTCTCATATAGTACTTTGCCATTATAAAATTCTAGATTACGTTGACAATTGGAAGCTTGCATTTTGGTTAATCTTGGACAAGTCATGTCAATATTATGATGTTGGCAATACTTCATGATTTGAGTATATCACCTTTGGTTAATCCATCCATCCATCCATCTATCTACCCTATTAATGTTAATATGACCACCATGATATCCCCTGCATTATTATTTGAGCTTGAGTTTTTTATTTATTTATTATTATTATTTATTTTTTTAACAGGCTTGTCTAACACCCCACAACACACCTTGAAATTCTAGCCTATCCATGTGGATGTCCACATCAGCATAAATTCACTTTCTAATAGGTTTTCATATTATTGCATCTATGGCCATTAAAATTAGAAAATTGCAGAAAACTCGATTTGCGCTTCTTATTTCCACCAGTTTCCCCTTCTCTTTGTTTCTTTGGGTGACGGTAACGCAAAAAATGAAAAAACTGGATTTCTCATTTTTTTGGGGCACATTTTTCAGCGAAGTCGAGAAAGACAAACTCAAAGCAAAAACTGGGTTTTAGGGGTCCGGAAGGACTTTCTACCATGAAGTCGAGAAAGGCGACTCAAAGCAAAAGACGCGGGTTTTAGGGACGAAGGCCTTTCGACTCACGAGTCGAGAAAGGCAACCAAAGTTTTAAGGGGCAGAGAAGGCCTTTTCTTCGACTCGCGAGTCGAAAGAAAGGCGGCAAAAAAACGCAGGTTTGAGGGCCTTTCTCGAAAATAAGTTCTAAGGCCCTCCAAAATAAAAAAACGTAGGTTTAAGGCTCCTCAAGATGAAAAACAGGGTCTAAAGCCATTTAGAGTGAAAAACACAACAGCCATTTTGTGGCGAACCTACTTGCCTACAAAAATAGTTTTCTACCTCCAATATCATAGAGTGCAAATCATTATTAGTTGCACCATATCCTATGTATTTTCTAAGTGCACACCATACATTGCATTTTCTATGTATACATAGACCAAAAATAACCCCCTCCCTGCCTTTTCCCCTTTTTGGTATGTCAACGTTTTCTAATAAATACAATATCCTATCCTATATATTTTCTAATAAATAAAAGATGTATTTTCTTAAATGCCAAAACACCATAGTTCTAAAACATGGAAAATCTGAGTTCTAAAACACCATAGTTTATTATTTTTCTCATCTTAATTTATTGTTTTATCACACTATAGTTTATTGTTTTATCTTATGTATTTTTCCAATGGACACCATATATTTTCTCTGAAAAAATAGACCACCCCATGTATTTTCTCTGAAAAAATAGACCCTCCTTATGTATCTTGGAATGGACACTATATGCTATGTATTTTCTAGGTATACGTGATAGAAAACAAATGGACCCTCTCCTATTTTTGAGCGGGCATTTTTTTTTTATATTAATGTTTACCCTTTTTAATATATTAATGTTTACCCCGGCTTTTTTTTATATTAATGTTTACCCTTTTAATATATTAACGTTTACCCGCCTTTTTTCCCCTATACTTGAAATTTAAAATTTGGTACATACCTTTGGGTACGTTCTTACGAGTGGCTCTAATCCCCCGGTGTTAGCATCCTCGATACCTTCCGCCAAATCTTCGCATTGCCCTTTGAATCTCTCGATATCGATCGTTGATGGGAGCTCTCTTCATCGACCGTTAGGTGGGCGGTTTAAAGCGTGGACACCTTCCGATCAAAGGCCTATACAGAAATCAAAGTTTAAGGCTTTCCGGCAATAAGGTGAACAAAGGAGTTTAAGGCTGCCGGAACACCTTTGATCTTTTCATCGATCTGTTCAGGGCTTTCCGGCAATAAGCAAGTGCTTAGGCTTGTATCTTGTGCTTAGGCTGCCCGACTTGTGCATGCATCTTGCGGAGACCCAGTAAAGTGCTTCCCTTCCCTTCCCTTGCCTTGTATCCTCTTGAATGATGGAATGGGGCTCGCTCTACGTCACCCGGCGCCAACTTCTAGCTCTTAGCGGAAGAGCACTGATTTGGAGAAGAACCAATTCTTAGTAGAAGAATCGATTTGAAGCAGAGACCCTCAGAAGCAGAAGAGTTGAAGCAGAGTGTGCAGAAGAACCGATTTGATGGAGAGCTTGCAGAAGCAAAAGGTTTGAAGCACCAGCCTAATGGGCCCATAGCCGTTGAATCTGCTCCTGCCGTGTTGGAGTAAGTGTAAAGGGGCGAGTGTTGCATCCATCTCCTTGCTTGAATAATACTTTTTGCTTGAATAATACTCCATGGCTGGCTGCTTTCCCGCCTTGTATGGCAAGAGGTCGCCTCTGGTGAAGATCTATGGAAGCCTTTGGGCGTTTTCGCCCCTAACTCATTGATTTTGGTCATATTAGATGCGGATTTCAAAATTACTGCACACGGGTAGGGAAAGCTTGATCAATCAATCTATGAGACATTTGAGTAAGGAGAGAGAGGGACCACGAAAATTCATAAAGCCAAGAATACTGTGTTTGTGCCCAAATAAAGCGGTGATGTGGAAGAACAGAGCGAATCCCCGAATCCCCAGCAACAGAGCGCCCATCGGCGGATTGAACCTCGATTCCTCTTCTCAAACTCCTTTCGGCATGTTTACTCTCACCAATCCTTACTCGGCAACTTGAATATTAATCGACCCGGCATTCCATTTCGGCAACTGGCGATAGTGGCGATGACCCGCTTAATTCTCAAAAGCGGGTTAATTTCTTCTTCCTTTCCCATTTTTACGCTTTCGATTTTTGAATCTCTTGCTTGTTTTTACGCCATTTGGGTTTTAGGATTTTGAACTGGGGTTTGAATTCTCTTGCTTGTTTTCGGCATTTTGGTTGTAGAATTTGGCGGCTTTTTATGGGCCGAGCCACCACGGGTCAAGGCTGCGCGGTGAATGTAGCCTTGAAGCTAATTTTCACGGATTCTCCGGCGGTAAAAACGCTCCCTTCAAAGATATGGGCGCCCTCTATTCTGCCGCCCTTGATCTTTGGCATGCTAAGATTTGATCGGTGATTTTTAAACCTCAAATGAGGCATACTTTTTTCAATTCTCGACTCACTAGTTAGAGAAGAGAACGATTTATATTTTTTATTAAATTAATTAAATTATTTTATATTTAATTAAATTAATTATTAATTATATTTTAATATTATTATTTTTAATCTCAAGATGATATTATTTTGGTTTCCCTCTCTCCTTCCCCCCTCACCTCTTCCCCCAACTCTTCCCCTTGCCCCTCTTCTCACCCCCTTCCAGAACTCACCTCGCCTTGCCCCTCTTCTCACCCCCTTCCAACTCACCTCCCCTTGCACCCTCTTCACCCCCTCCCTTGCCCCCTCTTTCCCCCGTTTTGAACTCACCTCCCTTGCACCCTCCCTCACCTCCCTTGCCCCTCTTCTCACCCCCCCTTTCGAACTTCCTCCCTCCCCCTTCTTCTTCTAACTTATCCCCTTCCATTACTTCTCTCAACTTCTCCCTTCCCCTTCCTCCCCCGATCTAACAATCTTGATTCAATGTAAAAATTCGAGAAATTCCCAAAATTCGAGATTTGTCCCACTTTAATTAAATACGACTTAAGGGTGCTTTCCCATGGATGGACGGACCTGGATGAGGTCTAAAAGTAATCGTCCGGATTACTTTCCAAATGAGGTTCTTAACCTCAGCCACTCAGGTTCTTAGCTCATAGGAACATCAGAATAGCAGACCAGACCTTCAGGAAACCTGAAGGTTTTCTGCCAATGGGAATAAGGGTGCTTTCCCATGGGACTAAAACCCGGAGATTTTCTTGAGGTCAGGCCGAGGGCTCCGGTGTTCCCATGAGCGCCTTACTTGCTTGATTCAGGTTTAGGACCTGAGTCACAAAGTATTCTCCACACAATTCTGAGCCTTAGGTTTTTTACCTTAGTACGGATTTTTCAGGTCTGCAAATTCATGGGAAAGGACCCTAAGAACCGTTGAGTTGGTAAACGACCCGGAGCACTGTTATCTTTGCTGGAGGCGAGAACGTGTATGGCCATGGGCATCATGGAGAGATCAGGTCGATAGTGCGCTGGAATCTGAGCAGAGACATGCTATAAATACTGAGCCTGGCACGCTATAAATACTGAGCCTTTCACTTGGAAGCAATTCACACTGCAGATGCAGATCCGGCTAGATGCTACTTAGCATTCTTAGTTTATTGAGTTGAATTTATTTAACATCCGAGAGGTTCTTAGTTTGTTGAATTGAATTTATTTAACATCGGAGAGGAAAAATGAAGGGAAAAGTAGCCATTCTAGTGATGGTGTAGGTGATGGTGTTGGTATCGGTGGGAAGAGCAGAGGGGAAGAAGATAAACTTCCAGATGTGGTTATACGACAAGATCACGACTCCGAATGCAACAGGGGTTCGGGTAGCAGGCCCAAACGGGGACACGACCAAGACACAATTCGGATCTCTGTTTGTAATGGACAACCAGATTCTGGACGACCCAAATTTCACAACGGCCAACGAAATCGGGCGAGCAAAGGGTACCTTCATGATCGCGGCCGTCGATGCGTCCCACGCGACCCTCGTCTTTAGCGCTGTGCTTCAGTCTCCCAAATTTAACGGCACCATTGCCTGCCAAGGCACTGACAAATCCGTCGGTCCCCTTGCTTCTAAAGAAATCGCTGTCCTTGGTGGTACCGGTGACTTCCGCGCTGCTACTGGCTACACTACCTATACCACCACTTACCTCGACATTCCTGATAGTGTTGTCTTGTTCGATACCTTCCTTATGCTTCCTGACTTCTAGTTCTATTGGGGTCCGTCATATGTACTATGTCCTCTTGCTTTCTGACTTCTAGTTGTATTGGGTCCGTCATATGTCCTATGTCCTCATGCTGTCAATGTGGCATGACGTAAAAATATTATTTATCTACCTATCTATATCTTTTTTTAGAACTTTAAGTTCCCAGCCAGATCTCTTCTTCTGTGCTTTTGCTTTAGTATATTATTTGCATAAGTACCTTTATAAACCATCCATTTTACTTTTTGTTTTCCGTTCCTTTTGAATCTGGTGAATTAACATATATAGCAGCAAGAAATTGTACGCTATGATGTCATTTATTTACTATCAAGATGAATATATTACTTCCATATTGTCCGTGTTCTCATGCATTTACATTTGCCTACAAAAATGATATTCTATTTTGCCGCCATATTTGATACTAAATATACTTTACCACAAAAATAATGAAGGGAGCCTTTAACAACAATTCTCCATTCAATGTAAAGTTGGTGGGGGCAGGACCCATCTGGGTGTGTTGTAAAGTGTCACATGTCCGATAGGACGCTGCCTTGTGGCGTGACGTTAAAATCTCTTCTTCTTCTTCTTCATTCCTTACCTTCTTGTCCCTTTCAAAGTTGCGCTCTGCAAAAAGAAATTCATTTTCTAAATGTATCATCAACTTAAATGGCAAGCAGGATTTATAAATGCTTTAGTCATAGATCATCCTTCTTCACAATGATGGAAGCAAACGATCATGGTCATATTACTCTTCAGCTAGCAAGTTGCAAGATCTTGAATGAAACTTTTGTATAACTCTAACTTTCTTGCAAAATATGTTTTGCCCGAAAAGATTGTAGAAAGAAATGCAATACTAAAGTTTACGTGATTATGAAAGTAAGTCGTCGCTTGATATTTGCGTATAATTGTAGAGTACTTGTGTGTTGAGAATATCATTATATTCAGGCTTATGTCATACCACATAAATCACTATGCATAATCGTGTGCATTACAAATCATTTTACTCCTATGTGGAACTATTATTCATTACCAGTGCATAATGTCAGTTAACGTCATATGCTTCTAACAAGCAATACCAGTCTACTTTACAATCTCTTTCTTCTCCCATTAGATATCTTAATGCATCCATAAAATGCGTTTGTCTGTTTGGCCTGTGGAGAACTCGTATTGTCGCCTACACAACGCTTCTACATATGTATCACATGGTTTGTGGCAAATATAAAACTTGCTTTCTAATTACATCTTCCTATATGCTTGCCTGCCACTGAGTAGATGTTTGTGATATTACAGCACTTTGCTGGGTAATTTGAACTAAGTTTGAAAGCATCTTAGTGCTACCTCTGCTTGACCACGAAGGCTTGCACTGCACCAAAGAATGGCTCCTATAATGCAAGCATAAATCCTTGAAGACGCTTTGAGCTATCTTAAGACATATGATACATGAACTAAATTAGGGACATCAAGAGAATTTATGTCCACATTAAAGCATGTCATTTGTGATACTTTAGTACACTGATAGCACCTTGATGCTATCTTTTAGTTACTATAAGTAGTATTTTAATCTACTCTTTTTACAAGCAAATAAGTAGTATTCTTTTATAGTTGAACAATAAGCGGTTCTTAGCCCCAAAAGTCATGGTTTGCAACGTCTGATGATGAAAAGTCAATTAAGCCACCACATTGAGGAGCTGAGATGCTGAGGGGCATTTCATTTTAAAATGGTTATCGGTGGCAGCCCACATCAAGAGGCAACTGGAAATTAGAAAATTTTTCTGAACAATATTATAGAGCATCATATTCAAGGTTAATTAAATAGCAGTTGAAGTCTGTTGCATATTAGCAACTTGATCCTCAAAAGGCATCCTCTCATAGTAGCATCCTCAAAAGGCATCCTCTCTAGATGTCGCGTTCCCGAGACACCAGCATAAACTGGGTAGAAGCAACTACTCATAAATGTCTAGACGGTTTTGCTGAATTGGTTAAGGGCATGTCGGTTAGGAACGTTATATTTGGTATCAGAGCAGGGCCCGAGTTCGAGTATAGGGTCAAGTATGGCCCGAAATACCATTAGACAATAGGTCTTGACTTGGTCTCGGACACCACGGGATGGTGTGGATATGGTTTGTGATGCTCGAGAATGAGCTTAGATCTAGTGGGAGAGATTGTAATGGACCCATGGGAGACTGTTAGAGTAGATCTTGGTATTGCATTCTCGAGACACTGGCGTAAATGGGTAGAAAACGTCTAGATAGTTTTTTTCAGTTGGTTAATTGCATGTCGGTTAGGAACGTTATAGGTGCGGGCGACGCCAGAAATGCTCCTAGTAGGGATAAGATCTTAATCCGCCGTAAAATATAATTGTGAATCTAGGAGCAGCTAACTGTTTTGAGAGTTACATTGGCCACAATCCACTACCTTCTAAAACAAAAAGACCCCTATGCTTTCTTCTGCAGCAAGGGTCTCACCTACATCACAACCCCCTACAATATGTGTCCACCTCATTGACATAAGAAGGGTAACGAATCTTGTCTTGCAAGAAACACATCTATTGTATGCAAGCCAAATGAAAAAAATATGTGAGTATAATTCTTTTCACATTTGGTTTTGAGGCATCAAGCGCAAAGTAACATTAATTGTCAAAAGCAATATCTATAACCTGAAGTGCATCCCATATATCAAAATCAATCACTGGATTTATTAATGGACCTAAGAATGCAGTAAAAACTACAAGGAATCACCAAAATCCGATTATGTATGAAAGATTAATCATTCCAAGGAAGGAAGAATAGAACATATCTTTGTATTCTTAAACTAGAGCTAGCCAAGAGAGCACACCCATCAAAGCTAAAACTCGCACGCGCCCTTTGCATTAGGTATTCATGTGTGAAGAGGGTGTAATCATTGTGCCCATACGACCACTATGGTCTCTTCACCCACTGTACTATATATTGTAATGAGCCCATTTATAAATATAAGGTATCTCAAAACTAGTATATTTGGGTGATTAAGTAAACAATTTGCTTAATTTTTGTTGGAATTTGTGATCTATTGTCTACCCACCTAAGAAAATAGAGCCAAAATGTTCAACTAAGAATCTTTTTCAATTAGAACTTGATAGGTCTAATGCATGTTTGCATTGCATTGTTCTTGTTCTCAACACGCTATCCAAGAAAACTGGAAGAAAAGCTTGGATGCACACTAATAGACAAAAATTCCAATTATGGCCAGTTTTCGGGTCGGGGTGCTTCTTTTTGTGTAAATTAACATGGTTCCGAAAAAAAATGGGAATGGAATGAGTCCCACTTTAATTAAATACGACTTCCTTATTCTAAGTATCTCGATAAAATAAAGCTCCCCGCCTTCATTCATATCCAGGTGCCTTTACGTGGCTTGTTTGAACTAGTCCGTTGTCTCACCACTTTAACGAACTTCTAATCTTTTTCCTACTCCTAAATTCTAATGTCAATAAAATTGGATGCTCTTTGTGTGCGCAGGTTGCAATCGGTATATTGATTACCGTTGAAAAAATTGGATTTCCATGAGATCGCCCCTTGGAAGTGGGCCCTCAATTTCCGTCATGTAGCCTCTTCTCGCTTTCATTTTGGACAATTTCTTATCATGCCAAATTTTTTGGGTTGCCCCTAAGGGGGCAAACCCTTGTTTATGTGGGTTTGTGGCATATTATAGGTATATGCCAGTATATGCTTGAAATATGCCTATGACTGCTAAAAACCCCTTATTGGCTGTAAATGCTCTGGGTTTTAGTTGTTGGGCAGCCACTCTTCAAACCGGCTTCTGAGAGAGGCTCGCCTTTGCTCTAAATTGGTATTTGTAATGCACCGTTGAAGCTTCTATTTGCCCTTTGTGTATACATGGGTCTCCAACAATTTCTACCAGTTCATGTTAGCTTAGGTTCGATTAGCAGCGAGGAAGGTCTGGTGGATAGCTTAGGTTCGATTAGCTGAGGAAGGTGCGGTGGCGAGGGTCTGGATGTTTCATTATGTGATGGGAGCGTGGTTTCTACTGTTGTTCTTTGTGTTGGACTGGGAGTCGCCGACTTCGTGAAATCGAAAGTCGAGATGTTGCTTATTTGTATGGTACGTCTCGATGGTGATTTTCTTGCTTTTTCTAAAGAATCTAATGCCTCTAGATTTACGGGTTTTGCATTATACTGACCATATGTTATAAGCAATAAGAAAAGTCCAGGTCCTCCATTTTATGGCCTTTCTTCTCCCCCTTCTCCTGCTGGAATTCCATCCCAAGATGAATACTTAGCTACTTCTTTCTCGCATCGGTAAGTTAGTTTTCACCCATTTGATTTTTCCTTTCGGTCCCTTTTGGTTGCACTATCTTCTTGGTTTTCTTGTAGAATACACCATGGCCGGAGAAAAGCCGGAAGTGGTATATATCATTGTCGCTTTTTCGCTTGGTCGCCATCTGCCAGGAGTTTACCAACGATAGTGCACCGGATATTGTGCAATATGGAGGTAGGTTTAGGAATTGCCATAGCTTGGTTCCTTGATCTCATTATGGCTCTGCATGTTTGTTAGTAGATAACATGTTATCTTCTTCCGTATTGTCACTACATTCTGAGCAAGTGACACCAAATACAATGTAAAGCTTAAAATGGTTACAGGTGCTCCTAAGATATGGAAATGCAGAACAGCAAAAACCGGTTGAAGCCCCTCTTAGAATGAGAAAATGATCGGATGTGCAATGATCGAACCTCAAGTTGCATCGTCGGATGCAACAAACATAGAGTGCAAAATTGACCGGTATATTGAATGAGTTGGATCGGTAATAAAGTGATAATTAGCAACTACTAAATAATTGCTCCGCAAAATGTATCGGTAAATGTGGGAGATCATTACATCATCAATGGAAGTGATGGAGAAGTGGTGCAATGGATCCAAGATGCCAAATACTTATTTTGATGGTAAGTTTCAAACACAACGGTAACTTCTCAAAAGGAGCTTGAAGATCCGATTTAAACAAAACCTTAGCATGTTTGAACTTTTCATATTGCTAAGTCATGGCCACATTACTTAATATTCCTTGATTACTTATATTTGCAAGAAATTCTTATGATTTTGCGCGTTTCACAAATCTATTCCTTTATATGCTGATCGGTTTCAAAGATAATCCCTGTGATCATGATAGGGGAAAACATGTAAATGCACCTGCCTTACGCAGACAACAGTCCAATGATCCTAGTGGACATAAAAATACAGGGGTCAAAATAATCTGCCTTTCTTGGTGTATGGGTTTTGATGATGCATCACATGGATACGCAGAAATAGTATTTGAAAATGTTCGTATGCCCGCACTCAACATAACTGGGAAGAAGGGCGTGGTTTTGAAATATCATGGACATAATGTTAGTATTCGTGGACCATGCTAAATTGGCACAAAAGGGGAGGCTAGGACACGGGTGGTTGCACCAACGCATGAGACTTCGTTGGATCTGCAGAGCGGGCAATTGAGTTGATGGTAGAAACGCACTTTCAAGGAAGGCATTTGGAAGTATATTTTCCAACAGTGGTGCCTTGGTTCAGCACTCTGCACGTTATATTTTAGATGTTAGTAGTGATAAGTTTCTAAGTTTCATAGAGCTAGCTAAAGTGGGTGTTCTGTTAAGCCGCGAAAGGTCGCCCGGACATCACTCAAGCAAGGCCATTGGTTCTAAACGCGGCTCATGAGTTGGATCTCCATGGTGCAAAAGTTGCAAGAGGATCTCTGGCTATGGCAAAGGTAATATTTATGTCAACACTCATCAAATAGGTAAATTTAACTAGAATAAATATATGATAATACTTTTTCTTGTTAATTGCAGGTAGTTGCCCCTTGCGTAGCTCTCAGAGTGTTGGATGCGGCTATCCAAGTGCACGGAGCTGCCGGAGTACATCTCGATTTTGAACTTGCTCATTTATGGGCTGCATCTAGGACCTCGTCTTGCGGATGGGCCAGATGAAGTGCATTTGGAGCTGATTTTGTGAACCCATAATTAGAACCATGGAAGAGAGGGAACCCGCGAAAAGTGGAAGATATTGATGCACAATTATCCATAGTTTATTTTACAAGATTGTTGGCACAGTCTAAAGCTTTTGCCAATGAGGCCAACAGTCTCTCTTTAGTCTCTCTTTGCATTTGCCAACTTTATCTTCAAGTTGATCAATTTCATCCTGGGGCACTTTACTCCAAACAAAATCACCATCTAGGGTTTAAAACGCAAACCTTCTCATTTGGTGGGGACTTCATATCGCTAGACCAAGGACATTATTAAAGACTTAAAAGAGGAAATCTTAAAAAACCGAAAGGCCAAGTTCAAAATTGCTATGAGCTTAACGCCAAACTCTCGTCAATGTAATGTCAAATCAAACTCACCCTATAAACATAGATGTCAATTGCTTCCCTCATATTTAGCCATTCATTCAAATCAAGGTCTATACTGGGGACTTTAGCTCCAACGTTCTTTCAACTTAGATTTACAACAGCTTAGGAATTATCTCAACATAAATTCTAAGAAAGTACTACCAAGAGTTATAAGTCCATATATTGTAAACGAAAGTCTCTCGATTGACCTTGCTCTAGTGTGCTTTAAGTGGTTTAGGCATGATTTATGATGGCCAATTTAAAATTAGAGCATGTTTGCTTTAATTACAAAACAATGAATGCCATAAACCGAAGCCTTCAAGCAATGTAATCACGCCAAAAGATCTTCTAAGCCATCATAGATACATGCCGCCTTTTAAGAAAGACTCTTGCATTTCTTTGACTTTATTTATGTCAAGATCCTTCACCTTCTCTCCGCCCTGGTCCAACCCCCTGTCTCATCATTGTTCACATATATATTTATTTACATATATATCTAGATCGACAAATTATTTTGAACGACATTGAATCCCTTTCTATGCCCCATTGGTAATCCATACATAGCTCTGTATGAAAGTCCATCCAAACCTTGTTATTAATATCTTTATTCGGATAATTAAAAATATATCATCATATGCTAAAAGCACTATTCTATTCTATTCTATTCTATTCTATTTTATTCTATTCTAAACCTATTCATGTGCTCAATGATTTCTTACGAAAATTTTTGGGTTGCCCCTAGGGGGCCAAACCCTTGCTCATGTGGGTTTTTAGCATATCCTAAGCATAAGGCCGGATATTCTCGGATATGTTTGTGGTATTTTAGACCTATAGTAGCAGTTTATTTTTTGTATGTCTTTTTTCTTCTAGAGTGATCACAACCGATTTAGATTTTGAAGTGTACATTCCAAAGACAAGATTTGAAGAATATATTATTCACAACGGAATGCCTGTTAAGCAAAATGCATTGACCTCTATCATTACCAAAGATAAAAGTAACGACAAATGCTTAAATGTGTGCCAATATTGGCTTATCGTTTTTCTTAGCTTAAACGCTTTGAACGTCCAATCTTATCATTCCTCACATATATATCTCATTTTAAAAGTTTGGCATTCTCTAGTCTCATTATGTACATGATTCTTTGAAATAAACAAGATTGTTTGGAAGTATAATGTGTTTAACAAGTGTTGCCTTATGCAAGTTGCAACCGATTTCTGTGGCTCCCTTCCTTGACTTAATTCCCAAAAAGCCCTTCGTATTTTTAAAACTCCCAAAATGCCCTTAAATTTTAAATATTTTCCCAAATAGCCCCGTATATTTTATAGTTCTGAAATTCGTGTGTTCTTTATTTCACAGGTTGCTAAATCTTTAGCTGCATTTTGGAAGATAAAGGCAGTTCGTTGGCTACAGAGGATTTTGTTTCTAAATGTTCGGGGTTATGGTTTTGAATTGATTGTCCGGCCACTTCACCCTCTGGCCATGGAGGGCAACCCTCCGTGCGCAGCACCTTGTTGACTTTTCTTCCTTCGTACTAGCTATTTTTGTACTAGATATATTTGCTTTTAAATTGTCAACTCATAAATATTGAACATGTCTCTCTTTCGTACAGGTATTTGCTTAAACGGTTGCATGTGCAACCCATAAATATTGAACATGTCTTAAATGTTAAACATGTAATTAGAAAATCTTATTGAAGCCTCACACCCTCGGCATCTATGCCATGTAACTTTTAATAAATTTATTTTTGTATAGTTGGTTAACATTTTAAAGCTAAATATTCACAAATACAAAAAAATTATTTCTATGGCCTTCAATATTTACAAATACAAGAAATTTAAGACCATTGGGAATATTCTCATTTATATGAGTGCATGCGTGTGAAGTCTGGCTTGGTGTCTAATTATATGTAGCACAATAATAGGGGGTTATATGGATGTATAAATCACCATTCTTGAGATCATAGACCGTACACCTAAAATTTAATAAGTTACTAGAAAATTTCCCACCTTCGGTGGGCATTCCATGTGATTTGTACATGAAGAGTGGGACATTAATGTGTGGGGTATTAATGTGTTACGATTATTATGACATGTTAAATTATGAAAACTTGAGTATGGGTTATAAGGATTTGTAATAATAATGTTAAATAAAATTTTGAGAATGTAATCATCAATAAATATTAAAATTTATTAATATGTAGCAAAATAACAGGGGGTTTCTTTTGTATTTTTATACTTTTTTCCTTAAGGGTTTTATATGATTTGATGACGGTATTCTATGAGACGTACTAATCGGTACATCTAGAGTGCGCATACGCCGGCCTTGATTTTAGTGCCAACTTTCAATGGTTCACATATGAATTTCTGAAGCATGCACGGCTCGACCAAATGCATTTTAGGGGTGGTTTTGTACCAAATCTCTTTACTAAAGCACGAACCGAGAAGGCCAAGAAAGGCTTTTCGACTTGTGTGATGAGGCATAGCCAAGAAGCATAGCATTTTTACAGGATTTAGGGTTACGTGGTTTTGTACCAAATCTCTTTACTAAAGCACTAACCGAGAAGGCCAAGAAAGGCTTTTTCCGACTTGTGTAGCCTGGATGCATAGTCAAGAAGCGTGAAAGCAGATTTTACAGGATTCTATGGAGCACACCCGCTTTTGATATGCCGAATCGTGCATAGCTCATGGCTCTCAGCGGCCCCTTTTTTTTAATTCTATGATTGCCGTGGTGAGTTTCAAGCCTTTCATTTTTGATTCGACGAGATGTGTTCACCGCAAAGTCTAGACATAGCTATATTGCCTCGCTTTCGGATTCGGGTCTCCGGAACACCGGATCCGCTTGCGCGGCAAAAGAGGAGGATTAGACGGTAATGTGGAGTGCCAATCGCCCATTAACAAATGGAAATCTTGTTACTACTAACAATGACTCTGAAGCTAGCAGTCTTATCCGAAGAAAACAGGACTTCAAAACGACCTAAGTGCACAACAGCTTGATCTTTTCTAGGTAAAAAAATTACGGAAAAATGAGAAAGCTCAACTTCTTAAAGTCTTTTTGGAGAACATATGTGGCCTCCGATATTTTACCTTGTGGCTTTTGTACATCGGTATACAACAAATTAATACCTCGTGGATGGAAGGCAGGTTGAGAAGAGATTGTTTGTTATAATTCGTGTTGTTGGAATAATTTGTGCCGGGATGAAACTTGTGCAGCCGTAGTGAGCTATGGAGCATGTTGGTATGACCTTTCTTTTCAATTTTGTGATTAGAGGTTTTGCTTTTGATGTTGGCTTATGCATGCTTGAACGAATAGATGTTATATCTGCAAACAAATGCTTCCGACATTTTGCAATCTTAGCAATGACCATCCATCAACTTCATTCATTAATGCTGACATCGATGAATGTCCGGAAGAAACAAAGGACATACGCCGCGACTCCAACATTCAAATTTCTACCGAATGGTGAAAAAGTGGATGAATTTTATGGCGCGGGAGATCACCGAATCGAGGGATCGTGGTCTAGTTGCATTCTTCATATGTCTTGGACCTTTGATGGAGCATAGAGTTCTCATGGATAGCTAAGTCCAAACTTTTACAAAACTTGTGCAATGGTTACAAAGAAGACCGAAAATGGAACTGGTACAAGAGAGATTGGTAATTCCTAGTATATACTCAGTCACTTTTGTTGTTTCTGGTCCGTTGACATTTTGTATTAATCTATTTGTCTATTGTTCAAAAGTCGATGTACAGTGGGAAGTGGTGCATCTTATGTTTTTCAAAACATGTGAGAATGCCTTGTAGTTGCATTAACAAGCAACTTTGCCATGGTGCAGAAAAAGCTACATGTTGAACTTTTGCGTGCTGATTGGAAACAATCTCTTTGGATGTGATTAGCAATTAAAGTATTAGCTCTACTACCATTTTCTATTATGATTCATATGCACTAAGGAATCTCCATGCACAGATATTATATATGCACAATATTACATGCACTAAGGAATCTCCATGCACAGATATTACATGCATAATATTACATGCAGAAGCATTTCTAAAATTGTTACATGCATTTATGGATTTCTAGGTAACGTCTATATGTACACCCCTACAACATTCTTAAGGCCCCGAAGGGGCCAAAATATTTTTTACACACACAACTACCATTAATATTATTAACACAAACCATTGCATTTGACACATTTAAATTAAAATCCCCCTTAAACCCCTTTGGTTTGGGTGCATATTCACGGGGGTTACGAGGGGGCAGAGAGCCCCAAAAAATTTATAATACATGTACAAAATTAACACCATTAAGTACATATTCTCAAACCTTATAGTATTTTGCAAACCTTAATATACAGTATACAAAAACTTGTACATACATACCTCACAAACGAGGATCGCTATGTACGGTCCAGATCTTGGAATAAAGGGCAAATATGCCCATCCGACAGCACTCGTTGCCCGGAGTAACCCCCCGTGTGAATATGCACCCAAACCAAAGGGGGTTTAAGGGGGATTTTAATTTAAATGTGTCAAATGCAATGGTTTGTGTTAATAATATTAATGGTAGTTGTGTGTGTGTGTGTGTGTGTGCAAGTATTAGTATGAATATTGGCTAGATATGAAAATGAATATATAGAAACTTGGTTCTTTGTTTGACAATTGTACCATGAAGTTGCCATGTTATGTTGGATTATACTGTTGATATGTTTATTGAGATAGAAAAATAGAGTGATAATTATTGAGAGTAAATGTAATCTTTTTAATAGATGGTAAGACTTGATGGTATTAGCTTTTCTACTGAATTTTAGCATTTCTATGTTGTTTACCAAAATCTTTGATTCTTGTATGTATTGTATTAGAGTAGCGTCTTGATTTTGTGCTCGTTGTATAGTTCCATATTTTGTGTCCAAAATGTATAATTGTGCATACTTTGGTTTCACACCAGGATTACGTTGTGCGGCTCCCCTTCTATGATATACTTGTCCATGGATCTTGAAACATAAATTGCTCAATCTTAGCTCCAAATGAAGCAAATGCTAGTACACTATTGTATGTCCTATTGTGCATTTTGAACATCAACTATGCTAGTATTGGTTCGACCTAGTCTATATCTATGAGGATTTTCTCTGCCTTTTTTGCTTTTTGCGTATTTGTTGCTTTGTTGATGTAGCTTATGGGCTGTTTCTCTTATTTTGTGTTGCATGTGCTTTTGCCCGTAGGATTCTCTTCCGTGATGCATCTTATTGTAGTTTAAGTTGTTGTTCCATGTCTGTCTGTTTAGCAAGCATTTGTTGCCTTTTGATATGGTACCTTCTTCTATCAATTGCGAGTCTTTCCTCTCGTCTTGCAAGGTTTCTTTACGTTTTCTTTGTGGCATGTTTACATTGTCAATTGGAATGATTTGTCTGCATTATGCATGTAAAGTTCAGGGTTATTTAAAATTTTTGTGTAAAAAGATATTTATGTATATTGAGCGACTGTATCATAGATTTCTGCTGACCAATTCCAGTTGGTCTTAACTTTCCCTGCAATGCCTCTAAGCAATTAGAGGAAAAGTGAGTTTATTTTTTCTATATGCTTCAAATGATTGACTACGGACTATACCTATACTCCTTAGATGATTCGAAAATGTCTCTATGAAGATTTTTCACAAAAAGTCTGTGCATTCCAACATGGTATCAGAAGGGGACTAAAAGTGCAGAAGGGATGAATTGGATCCAGAAATCAAGAATTGCATTAAACATTAATCGGGTTGTGGGCTTAAGTTGGCAACCTATAAAAGAGATCCCAACATGTAAAGGATCTCTAAGAATGTGAAAGTCGTGCTCATTTAGCATATGCATCGAGATCTTTTGAGGTTTAATGTTTTGAATTTACTACAATTATTATGTAATAAATGCTATTGTTGGGGTGGTTACCGAATCATGGAACAATTGTGTGCTCCTTGCCCTTGTCCACACTTAAAATTGCAAGCCTCTCCCTATCGAAAATTGCTTTGAACAAAAAGTGCCCGATGCTCGATGATACTATCTACTGGTATAGGGCAGTGCACTACATGACTCTAAGTTCGGCAGATGATGCATGTTATCATGAACAATACATACAAGCCAAGCTCATGGGAGCTCTATCTACACATGGCATTCTACACTTCAGAAATACAGGGAAATGTTGCTATGGTTTAATGGATCAGCAGAGCAGGCCAGATATGGCTGTCAAATCACCTTCAACCATCCCATCCCTAAAGCAATATTGAGACTAAATGTTTATTGAGACCTGCTTTCTCAGTAATAACTACAGTTTAGAGCAAAAAGTAGGTCTAGCTAATAGAGATTTTAATCTTAAGTGGCTACATGGTATCAGATATCTACAGCTCAATAGATGCATCTTCATATGCATAATCAAAATCAATATCGATAGCCCCTGCAAGACATGTTCTGAGTTTCTTTGCATGATGCTGGATGACACGTTCTACAACCATAAGACAGTGCATCACATGACTTTTCAAGTATCGGCGGATCATGCAAGGTGAAAATTGTGACCAACACCAAACACTACTTAAATCAATCTTGTTAATTTGGGATTTTCCGGTCTGGAGGAAAATGTTTTTGGAATTTTTTTTTAATCGATTTCCTAAGATTTTGTGGGTTTTTGGCCGCCGAAAAAAAAAATCGATTTCCAGAAATTAGGAAAAAAAAAATTAGTATGATTTCCATTTTCCCTAACCCCGAGCAGATCGATTTGCCCCCTTTTATTCAGGGTTTTGAGGGTTTACAGTTCCGTGGCAATCTGATCAGGGTTTTGGGGCCTTACAGGTTTCTGACAATCTGATCCGGATGGCTTGCCTCCACGGTTGGTGCATCTTCTTGCTCTTTTGATTACTGTAGCTAGCATGTTGGATCAAAATCCGTCGGGATAATGCCATGTGCAGGATAATTCGAGCTCCGAATATTTTTAGTAGCCTTGGGATCGATGGGTCTGCATGGAGGGAGGAGAAGTTGCAGAGGGAGGTAAACGAACTTCTATCTCTATTCAAATAACATAATTTTTTGGGTTCTTTCTTTTAATTGCATAGGCGGCACAGCCTGAAAGTCCATGATTGCTAACGATCCTGGTAAGAGGCTTTCTTGGCCAAATTAGGCACCTGTTTGTAGGAGATTATATTTCCACCGTCTGCCAAGTTTAGGTATGAAATACGACAATTTCAGGCCATTTGTGATTCCTCTAAGAGCTGCTTGGACGAGCTTGCTAAGGTAAACTTAATGTTATTTTTCATTTTCTCAATTGCAGGGATTTACTGATCTGGGGTTCATGGGTAGATATTTGCAACAATAAGTTGTATTTGAATTTTCCAGCCTGTTTGTTGATTATCAAGATTCGTACCTTGCATGATATATCAAGAAGTCTTGACATATAGAATCACATGTTCTTTGCATCTTTTGTTAGGAGAATATATGAAATAATAATGGTAGATGCTTTATTTGGAAACAAAGATCTGCTATCGTCGGGGATGTTATGTGCAGATGCTCTGTATCTTATCCATGTTCTTTATGTAGGCGTGGCATAGGCGGAATAAGCATACAAGAAAACCCAAGAGCCAAGTAGCTAAGTCGCTGCTCAGAGTTCAAGTCTCCAAGGAGGTCAACTCATGCACATTAGATTATTGATGCAGGAAAATATTGCACAATTGATCAGGCCAAGGACAAAGCATTATTTGTTCTTAACATGCTCATAGATTGTGTTCTTAACAACTATGAGATGTATTAACAATTTATGAGTAGGTTGAGATTGCTGGCCTATGGATGTGGTTTCAACTACAGATTAAAAAGCTATGGCATTGATAACGTCTAGAATTTGATTATGCATTCTTTGGCAAGTGCTATTTTTCTGGCTATCTCATGTCCTGCTACTCCAACATGTTTATCCCGTGGATTTGATTTCTTCATGTGCTTCACATTCCAGGAGTCAGCAAAATAATATATCTGGCGTGTGCACTGAATGATGAGAGTGATGGCCAATGGACATGGTTCCATCCGATTGTATCTGGCATTAGGCATGTGTGCCACAATTGCCACAATCATCTTAGGTTGAGTTCTAGATTCATTCATGTTGTCACATGCTGATGATGTTTTAGCCTCACGCTTCTTGCCGTATTCCAGTGGCAGAGCCCCTTCATCTTCAACGAGGTTAGCAAGTCCTATCTTCAAGAATTTGCTTCAGTTTGCAGCGGGGTGGAGGACTCTAACCCTACCTTACAGTTTATTGAGATTATGATGGGATCTTTTGGTGCATCTAAGACCTAGGCTTTTTGGATACGAGGCCAAGACATAAGTCTGTCCCATTTCGAGAACCTAGAAAGGTTTATGAGCTGGAGATTAACAATCTATTCAGGTGAAGCATCGAATTCCCTTGCTATAGATAAGTATTTTTACTTCATAGCATAGCCATAAGACATAATAAAGAGTTTCTTTATGTTTAACAGTTGCAACACATATGGTTATTTGCATCTCTGAGGTCTGGAACTTAGCCCTTCCATTCTTCGTCCTGATCTATTTCAGTTTGCCTAGGTAGGAGCAATTCTTTATAATAATTGTACTAAATGCAGAAACTTCAGCACAAGGTGCCCGTTTTTTTGAATGTCATAATATCTTTATTTCTATACAAAGAACTTTTTTCCCTTTGTCAACAGCAACACAGCTCAATCATCAATGAGTATGTATTGAAATGCTTCTCTTTTAGTTTTGGATCCATGCCAGTGCATCATCGTAAACGTTGCCGAGAGAACATGATATCTACACCAATGCATATCCTATAATTAAGCTCAATGCATGTCCTATAGTCAAGCGTCTAAGTTGAAAGTAATCATCCATTTTTTATATTTTCCCATCATGGCATCTCTATTATTTCATTATTGATTGGCGTAACACTGCCAGAGTGGATGTCATAGTTATAACCAGTTCATGCATAACCCTCAGTGTATTTGTGCACCACCTCTATTTCATGGACTGACCACAGATTACATGGACATTTATATCTGGCAGTATGGGCTGAGTCATGAGATGACTTTATTCCAGAGCATATATTATCAATAGATCATTAATTGACTTCGCATCCACCTTGTTTATTTCTACACGCATACATGTCTGAAAAAAGGATTGTTCTACAATGATGATTGCCTTATTATGCTCAAGATTGTCTACTGTATAGCATTGAGCAAAGGGTTCTAGAAGAGACTGGGTATTAGGGACATGTTGGCATCAGGTTTACTAAGTCCACGCATTTGCAGGGCAGATAAGGCGGACGGTGTGAAATCCAATCTGTTTATTCAAATATAAATGTACAAGTTTAGAGACATAGTTCTCCAAATGTTTCAATTTCATATTTTTTGTTGTTGAAACATTTCCAGGCTAATCTGTCTACTGATTAATATATAGGTTTCTCTGCCGAAGCCAACAAAAGCTCCTGCTCTATATATACCGTATAGGATTATGATCAAGTAAGCATTGTCTTCAGATTGCTATTTTCCCTGTCATTTTTTGGGTCTTAAAAGTCCTGCATGTTATACAATGATTATTCCAGTATTCAAAAAATTGGGCCAGATTAGTCTGTCAAGATTTGAGATTTCGAAATTAAGATTTTGGGTCCGGTTTATTAAGGCTTTGTCAAATCTTAATTTAGGATCTAGATCCCATCTTGGGGTTTTTTTTTATCAAAATGACTTTATCAAATGGCTACTGCCATACTCTTTATTACATTTTAGAACCTTTTCACAAGCTGAATATGAGGAATTGATTTTGGGGCCATAGCCCCTTGCTATTATCTATCAATATTATTTCTTCAAGTCCTAATCTGGACATTTTTGGATGGAGAGCAGATCATAAAGAGTTCAATCAGCATGCATAGATCAGCGTGAGCTGAGATCTTTTCTTCTAATTTAGGGACAAGCTTGCATAGCCAGTGTGAGCTGATCCTTTTGATAGATTCAGGAAGTGTCGCTTCATTTGGCAAATTGCGATAGAAATGCACCTTTTAATGGATTATGCATCTAGGTAGTTTAGCGAAGAAACATTTGAAAAAGAAGAGTGATCTTCACGGGCAGAACATTGTATGGTGATTCCAGAAGATCAAACAAGATTCTAGCATATTCTGTTAATTTATGATCCGTTAATTTATTCTATTTAGATAGCCCATTGTCCATTGTTGTCTGCGATTTTCATCCAAGAATAGATTCCGGCTTACGTGAATCTGATTGTTTGTATTACATCTGTGGCAAGTTTGGTGTAATTATTGTTACTGTCGTTGCAGCCATAACATACTTATGGCATATGTAAGACAAAGAAAGTATGGACATAACATACTTATGGCATATGTAAGACAAAGAAAGTATGGTATATATTCTAGGTGCAAAACCACGTGGAAAACAACAAAATGTATGACGAAGAGAGCCATTCTAAGAAAAACCAAAGTTTTATATATTGGTAAATTTAAAATAGGAGTACACTTCAGAGGACTTTAAGTCCCATTGCATATTCTTTGACCAGATGAGTTTGCACAATTATCGTTGGCAAAATAATAATGGTACTAAATGTGCTTAAAATGGTGTATGCCTATGTGTTTTATGGTCTATTGCTAGCCTACTCATCGCCCTTTACATATAATAACAATGTCACACTGTGAACCCATGGTGTATTAAGGTCATTGTCAACCAATACAATAACAATGTTACATTGTGCATCATAACAACTTAGTAATGGAGGAAAAAAATATTGATGTTATAGCCATTGTAAAATAGAAGTGAATAATTTGTTGCAACGATTAAAACAATGTCTACAAAATTTATTGGTATTTACTTATCAAAATTTCACACCATGTACGCCTTTGATTGATCGAATTAATACCAATGAAAATCATGTCCTTCGTCATCTACAAATTACTAGAGACTCCAACATGGCCCGGACAAGAAAACACGAGTATTTTAGAACGCATTGGAAATGCTAGATTCTTATATATAAAACATATGTGGCAAGAATGCAAATTTCCTACCCCATATTGCTCCTACGATCTTCAAATGCATATTTTCATGCTCCAAATCTTCTTTTCGTACTAAACAACCGCCTTTCAAATTGTTACTAGGCCCGGCAACGCCGGGCACTATAACTAGTAGTATTTTAAGTAGTATTTAAGTAGCTCTATCTGCACATTACGTTCTACACTTCAAGAAATACAGGGCAATGCCGTTACGGTTCAATGGATCAATAGAGTAGGCTAGATATGACTGCCAAACCACTTCAATCATCCCATTCCTAAAACGATATTTGAGACTAAATGTTTATTGAATAGGGCCTGTTTTTTCTCATTAATAACTGCAGTTTACAGAAGAAAGCAGATCTTGATTCTTTAATCTAGACATTGCATTTGAAAAATAGTTCCTGAAAATCACATTTCAACTACAGATATTTCATCTAGAAGCCACAATCCATAAAGTTTTCAAATGGCTTATCCTGGCAAAGCCCCTGCAAGACATGTTTTGAGTTCTAAGTGCGCCATTCAAATACAGAAATCGCCCTCTGTAGGTCATTTTGCATCTCCCTAGAATGGACCAACTGCCCTTCTGTATTCTACTTTCCTTCAAAGCCAGCTTGTATATTTGTGCTTGCAAACAAATCGAATGGTAAAGACAATTAGCATAAGCATTAAAATGACAACACATGTGCATGCATAATCACATGTGCAACTTACAACACACGTGCCTGCATAACCACAGGTCCTGAGACATAATATTATATTTATGAAAACATCAGCAATAGTGTGAAATAAATACAGTTTTGTTTCTAACCCAAATCTAACGCTGTGGTGAATATCCTTTTTACTGTCCCTGCAAGCATCTTGGAACATTTGCAAAAAGTGGCATTGCAAATAACACTGTCAGCACTCCAAAGGAGTAGTCTCTTTCCACTTTCTAATATGGATATCAAGAATCTGGCATGCAGAATAGCCTCTTATATCATCATAATCTCACATATAGGTAAATGATTGTGCAAATAATTATTTTTATCTTTCTTTTTCTGTGCTGCCACTTCTAGGATTTTTCCTTCCAAATAATTAAGTTGTCCTTACGCTGCTTTAAGAATCTCGTAACATGCTTATGGAAAAGCAACAACCAATTATATTACATCAAATATCAAAGTCGCACTAAAGGAAGAAAGAGTTGCAAGAATATGCTATGATGAGCTAATACCCATTTATGTCGGTGTCTCGCCCTACAGACACATTCAAGGATCGAATACTCGAACGGTCTACCCCCGTTACAGTCTCTCCCACTAGTCGAGCATCCAAGGCTATACCATGACATACACATTTAAGGATCGAATACTCGAACGGTCTACCATGGGCCCGTTACAGTCTCTCCCACTAGAACTATGCTCGTCCTCGAGCATCCAAGGCTATACCATGTCTATGTCATACCATGTCACAATGATTACCAAGTCTTTGTAAATTACCCATGCATACAGGCACCCATGGAGACTCGAACTCGAGACCTGCTCTAATACCAACTGTGACATTCCTAACCGACATGCCCTTAACCAATTGGGCAAAACCGTCTAGACGTTTATGAGTAGTCGTTTCTACCTATTTATGCCAGTGTCTCGGGAACACCCCACAGGCACATTCAAGGATCGAATACTCGAGCGGTCTACCATGGGCCTGTTACAAATAAAAATGACAACAACTGTTTGCTTTGCCTGTCCGTTATTGTGAATGCTAAAACATTGGTCTTTGCAACAAAATGCCAATGCCTTTAAGACTAAAGGCACAGGAACACCCATATAAGCTATGAAATCATTGTAATTTTGCACACATTAAGACGGATATTGGAGCTCTTTAATATGGAGAAAATCATGATTAACATTCTTATAGGAGCTAATTTTGCATAGATTAAGTTGATCAGACCCTGAATCTTTCCATGTTAAGATGCTATCTTAAGCGTACTATCAAGCAACAATGATACTAATTCTAAATGCATGTGCTATAAAATATCTTGATATGGTAATGTCATAGTAGTTTGCCCAAACCAAAAATTTGTATCACGTACCATGAAAGTCTTCTGGAATTGCGGATGCAATGAAAATTCAATTGCATCATATGAAATAAGAAAGAATAGAAAGGTTGTTGCTAATCATAAAAAAAAAAACTTGGCGTTTAAATCTGTCGTTAGCTTACATTTCAAATACTCCATGCAGATCTTTTTGGGATTGATACTCCCTAACCACAGCTATGTAACCCATTTTTGCTTTAAGAAAACCTTATTCTGTGTGCTGGTTGTTTATATATGCTAGGGCTCCATTTATAACTGTAAATGCAACCAGTGTTGTATAAATAAGCATATTTTACATATACCAAACGTATTTTTCGAAACAAACATATTATACGTATGTATGATAAAAACGTTGGTCAAAATTTTATTAGTTTTTTTATCCTTGCTTTTTTTTAATATAACATATTATCTTATCCTATATTATAATGTTATGCGGTGTTGAATCCAGCCCTAAATCCAATGGCTAGAATTCAACGAGTAGATCCGATGGGCCAATTTTGTTGAACACAAGGAAGGGATGCATTCATTTCGAGTTCATCCTTATCATGCTTTTTGGATCAACAAGGGGCATTCCTGTGTTGGAGCCACGGTAAGTTGCAGAAACTTAGGCTGATCTCTGTAGGCTTTGATCATCGAAGCAGAGTTTTCTGCAATAGACCATCACCGGAGCAGAGAACTGCACTAGGGTTCTACAAATGCAGGAGCATCTAGAGCAATGGCATACACGCCTCTGAACGATTTTAGCTTCCTTCATAATCTGAGATCTTTTTTATTTTTGATCGGCTTGGAGCAGATCAATTATTTGCCATGAAGATTTATTTGTCATGGATCACGCCCTAGATCGGGCAGCTAGAATTAACCTGAGCAAATTTGACGGCCCACACTGGACAAAAAAAATTTCTGTTATCGAAGGGCAAAGTTATGTGACAGGTTTCTATTAGCCGTTAGGAGAGGGTGTCCCTATATCCCATGCTTAACCTTAACCTCCATAACTCTAGATGCTTGCTTCTCAATCCGGTGAAAGAGTTGCATAGAAATAAGAAAATAGAGTGCTTGATGACAGCAAGGGATGGACAGGGGTGAGCTCCTTGAAAAATTCTTCGCATGATGCACCAAAGTAATTATGCAAGGGACATTCTTTACTAGGGCATGTTTTCTTACTGTTGTAAGTCTGCAGTGTGCAGACTACATTGCCGGATTGTCTAGAGACATGAATGTGGTCATGGTGAGGCATCTATGATGTTAGAAATTAAATGTGGTGCCTCGCGTGCCTTTGTCTATCATTGCTTCAAAAGCTCAATATGAATCCGGCAAACATCTTAGTTCAAGAATTGTTTTTGCGGGTTTTTCATGTGGGTTTCTACATATTGTTTAGGTTTTGGAGCCTGCCAAGCTGGGTCTTGCTGGCAATGACTGAGATTAAAAATATGAGAAATATTCTTATTTGTAGAAATATGAGAAATTGGAATTGGAAACGACCATGGGCTGCCATGTTCGACGTGGCTTATCCTAGAATATGTATGCTTTCTCTGTCTCTATTCTATGTTCAAATGTCTGCTAATTTTGTAGTGATCCCAGGGCACCATCTCACATGTAGTTGTTGATCATCACGCAAAATTGTGTGACTGTTTTGCAGATTTGATTGAAGGGTGGAATAAGCTTTGCCTGGAAACATTCTGAAGGTAACATGCATGGAGAAAATAGGGAAGATTAGAATAATCTTAGCTAAATGTTTGTCCTTCTGTTTGCTAGGTTTCAAAAAGATTGAAAATACCAGAGCCAGAGCTCCTGTCGACCTTGCTGCAGATTTGGAGTACCTCTCTGCTGAGATAGGTTGCACTTTCTGAAGCAGCCAGTATGGTGCATAAAGACATGAGCAATACAAGCAATCCTTATCTGTAATGACTATGTATATTTTATGACCATTAGAATGCAATAGATTTTTGTACATATTAAAAGTGTTGGTGTAGGTACAGTGAGTCAATACTCCTTTTGACTGCAGGAACAATTGGCTTGAGACAAAAGAATACATGGTTCTTGATATGTACTAAATTGCCAGCCATGATATATTCATATCCCATGGTAAGGATGAAAGCTCAATATCCAACTCTTTGAAACCCAATGATATGATGCAGACCATCACGATTGGGGAATTCATAAACATAAAACTGTGATTGCAATATCGTGTGTTGCACCAACAGGAAAACGAATCTGCAAACAACGTATGTCATCCTTCTATTTATAACAGATTACAGACCTCTAACTTCTGTAGTGCAGAGTTGCGAAGGTAGCAAAACTCCAGAGACAAACTTTCCATGCACTTGAACCCGTGTAGCCTGCATAAGCAAGGTAATTAGCTTTGCCAAAAAGTAAAAATTATGGACTTACAACAAGCAGGATTCCCATGATGAAGCGGGACTTGAAATTATTGTCCAAGCCGGAAATGAGATTGCCTCAACAATTGGTAGGTCAAGATGGTGGGTCTCCCAAAGGTAATCATGATGGTAAGCTGTGATGTTTTGTGATGGAACAAAGGCTCCTGAAAATAAAAAAGGCATAGCGAGGGCAAAAAGAAGATTAGGCTGCAAAGGGATTAATGCACGTAAAAGCGGTTGCAATTGCAAGTCCACCGAGAATGAGAAACAGTATGGTCAAGCCGGTTTTAAAGCACATCACGCATGGTGAAATAACAAAATTGAGTGTCATTATAAATAAGTTGTGCCGACGGGTAACAAGGTTGCATTGTGTTCTATATATCATTTTCGCAACTCAAGCAAAGCTAGCGGTGATATGTGATCCATAAAACTCGATGTTGAAAATGTCGCCGAAGCGTAAATTACTTAATGAGGGGCGTACATGCACAAAAATTGCATATCGTAAATTAATTGTAAAGAGAGTGATGTAGAGATCACTTAAGAAAGATATGGACACTTAGGTTCCAGAAATGTGCTTAAAATTATCTTAATGGCGCATTTGGGTGCAAAATCGGTCTTGGGTAGCGAGAAATCACCGTCCGGACGCTTACAAGTGCTTAAAATCGGTGTGTTTTAAACACGACGGCGTGATTGAAAGTATTGACATGTAGGTGCGCCGCCCGTCAAATGACAAAAGAGAGAATCATGAACATGTTTGGTGCGGAAACATGAATGCACCTCAGAGCCCCGCCATATTCCCGGATGGCGGGCTAACCCATCTTGAATTCAAGCAAAATGGAGGGACTAATTGTTTCCAAGAATTGCACGAACGAAATTCAACAATTTGCCCTCACCAATTCGGCAATACACGTAAATCGGGATAGATGAAACCCAATTCCTCTCCCGTTCAATTCTGAGAGCCATTGATACAGCAAGAAGAGATCGAGGCGAGATTGTATGCAAAGAAGGTAGCAATGAAGAAGAATTTCTCTTCTAAAGATTCAGCTTCAAAAGACGAATAATAAGAAATTGAGGCCGAAAGTGACCAAGAGAATAAGAGAAATTTGGGGGAGAAATTTATGAAGTATTCAACCAAATCAAGACAAATGTTGATGACAATGACAAAGGCGCATCCTTGACGTCTTCTTTGGAGGGCAAGGATTTTACCAATTGCTTCTATAAAGAAATCTAAGCAGGTTACTATATGGCCGAAAGCAAATGGTGAAGAATTTGAAGGAAACAATGCAAGAACATAAGTTTGAGAGGAATTATGACATGCTTCATTAAAGGAAGTCCACCCCGATAATGGCGCTGAAGTAGGTACAAATGGTGTCAAGCCATTGAATCAAGCGAAAAGTGGCTGATTGCTCAAGATCCCCGAAAAAACAATTTCAAATGCTTTTCAAAGAAGGGTGCAAGCTAACAAAGGGGAAGGACCTTGGTCAATGTTCGGGAGGAGGAAGCGGATGGATAGCATGTTAGATCACAATAGAAAGGCTGTTATCAAGTTCTCGACGAGAAAATACAAGAGTTTCTCCATACAAGAAAGACGGAGGGAAGTATGTATCGAGACGGGAATAAAGATGGAACATCCAATTCACCTTCTTGAAGTCAGCAAGTAAGTAAGTATTCATCCTATATTGTAGGGTTCATTATATGTAGCATTTATTTGGCATTCACACGATTTCCCACAGGTTGCAATTCTACCTGGGTTTAGAGAGGAGAATCCTCATATCAAAATTGCATTTCGTAGACTTTTGAGAGGTTGAAACCTAGTTTTGTAAGGAGGATGGTGCGAGAGGGCATACATGTTGCATTTACCACTTGAAATTTGAATACATCATGCAAGGATTGAGCAATGCCGAGAAAATCGGGTGGAGTTCATGACAATTGGCCATCTTGGAGATTTGGCCTCGCCGGAGAATGTGCAGCCAAGGAGCATACAATCAAATTACCGGTGATTTATGGAGACAAGTGGTCTGGGCAAACAAAGGTGATGATGAGGAGTGGTTTGATCATAAGCGCTTGATGTTGGCGTGTAAAAAATGTGGGTTGGATAGAATTAGAAAATGTCCACAGAAATGGATGGCCACGGGTTCATTACTAGTTAATTGGAAGACATTTGAAAAGCAACCCGTGGACCGGGACGAGAATTCAGGGATCAAGAAAGGCTTTGAGGTACAAACTGCCTTGAGATTAGTATGTATGAAGTGAAGAACCCAAAGAATTTCAAGAGGAAGTGAAGAAGGTAATATCAGATTTTGTTCCACACAATTACATAGCACATTATGTGCCAATCAGTTTAAACATTGTGTGTCATTATTTCCGTGAAGATACAATTGTATCCGTTATTGACTTTGCGAAAAAATTACATCAAGATCCGGAATGAGCCCCATCAATGCGCATACGTAGACCATAAGTTTCTATACTTGTTCACATAACATATAGGCATGACAAAAGTAACGATATTCCACCATTCGCTGTCGCATTTAAGAAGACTTCAAAAAGAAGAGAAAAAGAACGTAAGGTTGGAGCGGATCAAAGAATAGACTCAACAACGGTAGGAAGATCATAAAAGAGACTCACTTTTACATTTTCGATGATAAAGTGCATGACTCATTATTTGTGGAACACCGCCTACAAAAAGCATGTTGCATGGCTTAAGGAGCAACGAAATAGAGTATGAGAAGCATTGGTTTTGGAGTGATGGCTGCTCATCACAATTCAAGTCGAGAAAACTTTTTTTTTTTCTTAGGCGGTACTTCACAATCAATGACAAAGGAAATAGTGTGGAACTACTTTGCCTCATGCCATGGTAAAGGTGAACATGATGGTGCGTGTCTTTACATTATCAAAAGGTCGCTAAGTAAGGAACAACTCAAACCCAATGGTGTGCAAGCGGAGGCATGCTAAAGATATTATAAAATTTCGTGGTACATATTTTTTGCCAGCCTACGATCGATGAAACAGATGAGATCAAAAAGATATTTTTGGGAAATTGAACCCTTTATTTGTGGCAAACATGGAAGAATATGAAATTGAAACACTCAAAGGCACAAAGAAGATTCCATCAGGACACTGTCGCCAGGACTAGACCAAACAGGCTTGCTCATAGATGCCCGTCATGTTTCCCTTTCGTTTTGCATGGATCATAATTGGGACTCCTGCATCAATACGTAGATTTGGAAAGTGGGAGGTAACCGAATTTAAAACAGGGGAGTTGAGAAGAAAAAGGAGACTCTTGAACAAGCCAATGAATGGATCAGTAATTTGGTAGAGGTGGGTGACAATTTTGCGGTGAATGCTGAGGTAGACAATTGAGGGTGTGGACTTCTACATCCTCAAGCGCAATGTGAACCCAAATGCACACTTGAAGATTCATACAAAGATGGATGGGGCAAAAAATTTGGAGTGCATGAGGTTATCTTAAGTGGATTGTATTATCAATTCTTGGGTAATTTCAAGTATATATGTTGCTCACTAAACAACCCAAGCCTCCGTGCACAGCCATGTGGTAAGATATCCTAAAATTAATATGGAAAACTAGAAGGCAGACATATGCGAAATTTCACAGGAGACCCATGAAAAATTATGGCCGGGCCTCCCAATAACAATGTAATTGTTTGACACTAAAACAAATTGATGTTATTCTTTTCAAGTGATTTGTTGTTCCAAAGACCTAAGCATGTAAGCACATATTTTTATATATATTAACAATAGTGAGGGATGCACAAGGGTGGTGTGCATGGACACGTATATCAATTGAAGATTGAATTGTTGTTTTATAAGAATGTAGATTTGTGACATTGGAATAAGGTTCAATTATTTATTTTGGTACCATCACTATCCCAACATTCTTGGCAAAATTATATTGTCAAGGCGTTTCCTTGATGACATGTGTCAATTGGGTAGTCATACCGAGAAATATTGCGGCTGGTTACAATTAATTGTTCCGTGGCGTGTGAGGTTTATCGTGCTTGCGCCCTAAAGCGGAGACTTAGCGGTATTAAGCCCACAAGCTCCAGCTCACGCCCTACAAGCTCTAATTCATCGCCCGCCAATTCCTCCCTCGCACTCCGCCAATCCTCCCAATCCTCAGGCATGAGGCGAGCGCGTGGCGAGGGGCGGAGGTCACCTCGGCGGGCACTGGCGTCGAAGAGGTGTTCCTCCACTCTTCCGCCGGGAGGTTGCTTGCTGCCCCCCCTCTGCTGCCTCCTCTCCGCCCACTCTCACGCCTCCCGGTTTGAGGAGTCGATTCGATTCCTCATCTTCTGATTCCTATGAGGAATGGAAAATGAGAATCGAGAGAAATGAATTAGGAATATGTCACCGCCGTGATGCGAGGGGATGGATAGGCTTAAGGAAAGAGGAAGAGGAGGCGAGGAAAGAAGAGGAAGAGGAAGAGGAAGAGGAAGAGGAAGACGAGGGAAGGCGACGACGGAGGAGCTCGGGGCTTTTCCTTAAAGGTACATGCACAAATTTTCATTTGTTTCCTGTTTTCATTTTTTTTGTTTGTTTAATCTTCGTTTGTTTAATTTTTCGTTTGTTTCATTTGTTCTGATGGATGGAGAATGAATCGAGGGGAAGCAGATGATGAAGAAGACACCCCTTGAAGAAGACACCCCCTTGATGAAGAAGACAACCCCCTTTGAAGAAGACACCCCTTTGAAGAATACAGCGGCCTCTCGGGGCTAAAATTTTGTAAAAATTTTGTAAAATTTAATACATTGGCCTAATGGCCTTTTTTTTATAAAAAATCTTGTTTACCATCAAACTTTGTTGTAACTTTGTTTCTTGTTTCATTGAGATCTCTTCTTCTTCATCTATGAAATGTTATTTTTGTCTATCTATCAAATTTATGAAGTTCGAATTCCTGTGCAGTCCATTCAGATTCTGCTTGAATGTAACAGTGCTCTAGCTCTTTCATTAGTTTCAAACACTAAACGCATTTTAATCACTTTCAGCAAGGCTGGTGAGTAACAAGCCTTTAATGCAGCACTTGCGCAATAAACAACTACTTTAATAGGGTTATATGGCTTAACAATAAGAATCGCACTCCACCAAGATGACAAGGGTAAGCACAGGATGACATTAAGCAACTACATAAAAGTATCTCACACAAAGACAACAAGCAGACTGCCATTAAGACTCAAAACCATAGCACTTGCGTAATTTTTTTTAAGCACTTGATAAGTTTTAAGCATCCCTTTCAACAAGATTGAAGTATATATAAACAATATAGCAAAAACTTTATAGACAAGTCTCTACATTGAACTACATAAACAATATAGCAAAAAATATTTTAAATTAAGATAAAGATGGTACATGAAAGTGTAGATTCCTTTGGCCTAAATAAAATGACCAAACAGACCAATAATCATGGAGAATGACAAGCCGCCATCACCATAAACCTTCTCCACCTCCTTCACAAACCCAGAATCTAATCGCTTTTCCGGTATTTTTTCCAAGCATAGCTCTTCATAATCTTCTATCTGCTCTTAGGCCAAGGCTTGTATCTATGTGTATTTTCACCAAGAATTTCATTTCTTCCTCGGCCTTTGGCCTGCAGTATTTTTCTATCTTTGGGTGAGTACCGGTAGCACTTCATCATGGACATCCATCTTCTTGGAATGCAAAATTTAAATTTCCGTGGTCTTGCTAAGGTAAGACTTGTACAATGAATCATCAAGAAGCAAAGTCTTACCCGAGAATCTTGGGTATGACTATATATTTCCCCAAGTGTTTCATCATGACTGGACAGCCAGTTTGTTAGGGTGGTGAAACCCCAAGTGCGCACACATTTTTCCCGCCATTCCCATACAAATTCGTCAAATTCCCCCTCAACTGACATAGTACTTGCAAAAGACATCTTCCACATTGGAGAGTTGCATTGATGACCATATACCAACACAACACTTAACAAAGTCTTCAAGAAGAACACTCTTCCACCGGAATATCACTTCTTTACGCTAGTGTATGTCATTTGTCAATCCCGCTTCCAAGCTGTATGTGTTCATTTGCACCAAATGTTTTTACCAACACACCATTTAAATCCAAGACAATGAGTTTATCTTTGGCTGGCAAATCAATATTTAGTATGTTGGAACATCCCTCAATACCTACACAACAGAATTACTACATGAATAAATAGATGAAGATGAAAATGAAAAATGGGTTGAATGTGGAAACCTTTTCAGATCAACAGCAGATTCGACCTAAATGTATGAACTGGTAATCCCACAAGGAATGCAACAAAAGAAAATCAATAATATTCAATGTTTTTAATCAACACTAAATTTGTGGCCTTCTTGCCCAACAATGCTTTATACCCCTTTTCGTGGTTAGTAATGGCAAAGAATCATTTGTTGAAGATCGGGCTCACTGAAACTCTGGGGGGCCTTCACGCATTTTTCTTGAACACACTTCGAGTATGTGTGGTGTCATGATTGAGGGCCCTTCTGCATCTTTTTGCATAGCTACTTTGTTCTCTTTCTTGTAGCCCTAACAACTACTTTGCTATCCTCCTTACCCCCTTGTTTGTTCTCGTCCTTTCCTTTCTGCAAATATTCAACAAGGTTTTCATCCATGGAATTACTCCCCTCAACTTCCTTAGGTGCTTCAGTGTACAATCGGTCTTGTTTTTTCCGATGGTCTTTTCATGTTTACAAAATTTCTTTCTATAAATTTTCGGACAGTTTCTTGACCGGTGGTGGTGGTTTCTGCTGGTAATCAAATCACCACAATTGATCAGATTCTATAGGACTTTCAAGGTGTTGTGCATCTTCAAATGGCACCATTGTCCTTCTTTGAACCTCAGCAGTGAGACCTCAATTGCGCGTGAATGGATTAACACATCCTTTTGGTGTACTCATTTTGAAGCACTGCACATGGCTAAAACCTAGCTCACAAATACACCCTTCCCGCACCGAAGGCAAACCATGAATACATTGTCCTCCTCTCAACAATGAACAACAAGCTATATGATACTGGTCATGTTGGCAATTCAGTGCTAAACTTAACCGTAGCTTTAGTGAATTCAGACCACATGCCTAACATGTATAAAATGAATCTTCCACTAGCAACTTATCTCTGTGATAATAGTAGAGATGCTAAATGTTGTGTGAGTATCCATTTTCAGCTTCCACAAATATTTTATGTAGAAATGTAGAAGTCTCTTCGTTTCTTCTTCGAGAACTTTTAACTCCTCCTCAAGTTTGAGTTTATTGACCGCTCATTGGCTAATGATGTGGGGTTCATTGCTTTTTGTACCTTGTTCTGTACTAAGTTTCCATCCTCGGATGCTCCAAATCTTTAATTTCTCGCCTCCAACTCACATGTTGGATTGCTTTTGAACTCCTCTTTGTTTTGTAGCCAAATCATTCAGGGTTTGCTCTTCCAACTATTTTCTCAAATTCTTCCAACATCATTTTTACAGAATCGGAGGCCTTCTCATTGCCTTTCAGCTCACTTCCTAATTCCAGATTCTTTGTGATAAGTAAACCGATTTTTCCAATCTCATCTTTGCATTCTCTAAGGTTTTTTATGTTTTCCCCACATGCCTATGACCTCATTTGATCATTTGGCCACCTTTGGCTTTCTTTCATTTCAGTTTCTAATATTTGCTACAACTTGTCACGCCCGTTTTTTACTTGTCTATTGTTGTGGTATCTTTGATGTGCCGACCAAATGCCCAGCCATTTTGTGTTCGTGCGCATTGATCTAGTGCAATTTTCAAACGCAAAATCAAGGGCCGTATTGTTTCTTACTTTGTTGTGACAATTTTTGTAGATTTTTCACAGAGTGTTTCCAACTTCTCTTGAAGATGCCTTGCACAATGCCATTTTATCTTCCCTTTGTTCAACTTCTTTGTCCAAATGCATCCCAATCTCGATCCTCGCGATATTATTTTCCAACCGCTTTTTCCTCGGCTTCAACTCAATTGCATTGCATCTCCGATGGTGAAATCATCCGCTGCTTCCATGCTCCATCATCACAACAAGAACACCGACCTGAAGTTTTCGCTACCGTGGGAAAGGAGGGAGAAGGCGGACGGGCTTGACGCCCCAGTTTCGTGACTTAGTGCTGGAACGCTTTCTCGGCCAAAAGTTGTGCCCCACTAGCTGACATTTTTAACGACACGGTCCACTATCTTGCAATTATTCATGGTATTTGCATGCGAAAAGCAATGAAAAGTACAAGAAGCTCAAGACTGCATAAAATGCAAAGAATTATTATAAAGAAGTTATTGTCCTTAATCCTGTAACATGCAAAGAAGTACAAAAATAAAATGTATATCGACTAAGATATATAATATGCCACGCATAGTAGAAACGAGAATGAAATAAAGTAGAGCAGAAAAGAAATATCTTTCGCGTGCTCATGCTTTACGAGAATAAAAGCGATGGTCTTTACTCTTAGTTTAGGGTTTTGGAAAGCTTACTACCCATCAACACCCAATACAATACACAAAGAGAATGAGCTTCAAAGTATAACAATGTCAAAAGAAAGGCATTACAATAATGACCTTAGCAAGCATTATAA